>QVRM01004372.1:10000-42154 GCA_003439945.1 Dermanyssus gallinae | reverse complement strand
ACATCACTCACGAATTCACCCCTGTCTGTATTGACTGCCATCAGTGGGCTTTTATCTTTTTGTTTGCATTTGAATTGGCTGTCAACTCAATTGATTGCTTTTATAGTTGTCGAATTTTTTGTTGCTTCACTTCTCTTAGATTCTCTATCCTCGGTATCTGGCATACTTGCAGTTTTGAATCATCTATATTTCTTGTTCAATAGTTTGCCTGTCTGCGTTTTATGCCAGAAGGAGTAAGGTCAGCTGGAAAATTAATTAGTTCAACAACCCTGAGTTTGTTTAAGGGTTTAGAGTCCGGCGACCGACGAAATAGGTGTCATCTGGTTAGTACAGACAGACTACCAGTGTATTGTAACCAACCAGACATTTTGTTAGTGTACTGCATTGGAATTTGAGGTTATTTTCCTACTTGTGTTACTGTTTATGCTGTATCTATAATTACTAGTCTGAAAAATGCCTACACGAACTTAGTTTGTTATAACAATGGCTTTTATTGAAGGTTTCACATTTATTCTAGTCTGCACGTACAGCAGATTTATTGTCAAATTTCAGCAAGGCGCCTGAACGTATCCGATATGTGTTCGGATCGGACGCGTCATTCGTAATTGACTGATATATTATTCGCTTGGCATATATACCTAAGTGTACATGTCACCCTCTTATATCAGGGCCGCTTACAGCGACAGCACAAGCAGACATGTGAAGATATCCTCTCATCAGTATTGTGTCAGCCCAGCCGTTGACGCTCAGCGGTCTCACAGCCTATCGTCTATTCTCAAGGAAGCATCGCTCAAAAATGTTGCTCAAATTCGAGCAACAACCCGGACCAAAGCGGCGACACCCCGGTAGATGACAACCATGACTAGCGCACCACTCTCCTAGTATACGCCGCCACCTAATTGCAGCGTCCTAAGTGTGTAAGTGCCTAGCGAAGGAAACAAGGAAGTTTATTTGCAGCGTCTGCAATATTTATATATGCAATATATATAATTCTGTAGTGGAATAAATTGAGGACACATTCTGTGTCTACTGAGATGCCGCACGTATTTCAGTACGACGGCACACCTGCTCACGCCAGCCGTTTATTGCAAGCGGCTCTGGCGAAGCATATGAGCATGTTTTGTGATAGGCTCGCAAACGCCTAGCGGTTACGCGTCACGTGAAAAAATTTGACCGTATATATATATATTTTTGAATTATTTTTTTATTGGGGCTTCTTTTGGTCTTTTTCCAGACGGCTGATTTATTAAAATTCAGTAATTCCTTATTGAGCTTGAAATTTGTATAATTACACAATTCGAACAATTGTAACAAGTCAGGACATTTTGCAGAAAAGGCTATTGCATTACAAATGCTTATATTTTCGAACAAAAATGACATTATATATATATATATATATATATATATAGACATTCCGTTCTGTGAACGTACATACCTTTTACGCGTCAGCCCTCTATATACTATTGTATTAGATATATATATACATATGCATATAGTAAAAAATATGCCTCTTGATCAGCACTCGACAAAAACTGGTACTACTGAACGTATCTATTATTATTTAGTGGCTAAACATTAGCAGCGTATGTGTTTAAATTTATTAGCAACATGATCTTTTGAAATAGTCCCGCTTCTGTTAGATCACCCAGACTCGTATGCGAGGATCGCCAAGAAGCTTGGCATGATGCCCCATCAGCCCGAATTAATAAACATATATTGAAGCTACAAAAAGGTTTTTTTTCGGTTTGTCCGTAAAGAATCATTAAAAAATCCGACTCCCATATATTTTACCATACATATGCTATATATATATATATATATATATATATATATAAACGCACATTGTGTAGTAACCTTTCTAAAAATAGTGCTATAATTCAACAATTATGTATTTTATCCATAATGACAGACGATTCCGTAGTTGTATAAACTTCGCCGGCGTCAATACCATTTACGGACGTTGTTCTTCTGCAAATATAGATAACAATGCTATAAACTATTAATTATTATGGTTTATTAACACCCAGATTGGGTAAAATTATAAACATATACATCAGACACAACTAGTGCTTCCTTCACGTCATTGGGTCCTTTCTCACTGCAGGACATGCTGCGGCGAGGTATCTATCGCACTGGCCAGAGCACCTCGTGCACCTGCAACACTCCTGGGGATCGTGGAATTCTTCCGTGCGGCATAACACGTGATGAAACCCGTGGGCTGCAAACGCCGTAGTTAAATGTCTGCCCTTATATCCCGCTGCTCGCCAGGCCGTGCTTGTCATCGCAACCGTATTATATATTCCTAAATCGATTCCCTTCAATTTTTCCCTCCACTTTAAAGTATAAGCCTCAAAGGCTCTCGTCCTAGGTAAACCCCATTGAAGTTGTAATTTCTGTGACATTAAACTCCCCCCCCCTATAAGATATGAACTATTCTATTTCTACAAGAATTGGCTAACCCCAAAACCCGTTTCATAAATAAAAATATGGCTCTATCTAGTAACTGCAGTACTGCTTCTCCCAATTTTTCCCATATAAGTGACATAAACTGTTAATACAATTTTTGTAACGCTTCCTCGTCATAAAGCTGCGTTACCGCCAGATAGCGGACCCTGATTTGCCTTTATAGCCGTCAAGTATCCTTGGTTGTTTGCTCTATCTCGTAGTAGCTGTGGTAATTGCGAGCTACCGAATAGGGTCCGCCCTCCAATGCTTCTCGCTCTCGACTTCTTGCCTGTAATGCGCATGTTAACGGCTCAGTCAATCCCCTCGACCTGCAAGCTCTGTATGCAAAATGACAATATATGGTCGATCTTCCTCCTCACCCTCCTGAGAGTCACTGTCTTTATTCTCGCTAGAATTGGAAATGCATTTATTAATTTATGCAATTTATTTATTTCTACAGACCTTGGCGTTAGTCTCCGTGCCTCGTTTTTATTTTTTGTTCCTGCCATAGTAGCCACCTACTACTATAGTTCCACGGTTGGAGCTTAGTAACAATTAAAACTTTGTGCCTCCACAGCGCCTCAGCGCCTATGGGCCCTAGACGGGTGACGTGTCTGCCCCCGTAGCTAGTAGGCTTCTTGGGTACTCTCCGGCGTCCCCCGTTTGCGGCAGGTGTCATCCTATTAGCAATTCTCCGAACCTCGGCCCGCGCTTGTCGCACACGATCCGAGAAAAATCGCCTATGATATAAAACCACCAGTGCCAACGGTTTCCTCCGTCCTCCGGTCTCGAAGTCGGATGCTTAGCGCTTTATATTGTTTACTTCCGGCTATCCATTAGGTCTCTGCTGGGCCAGCTCCAGAATATGGTCTGCTGATTAGGTTGACACCAGCTAGCGTAGTGCTTGTCCTTCGCTCGTTCGGGCCGGTGATCACGGGAGTTATCATGTGGTGATTATTTCCACAAAAAGTCTTCGACGGCATACTGCAGGTATATGGACATTTCTTTCTCCCTTAGTCCTGTTTTGATGACCTTCTACAACATAAAGGTAAATACATGTTGATCTTAAATGGGGCAACAAGACATTCGTTTCTGGCCCGCTGAATTTCGTGCGTGTTTTCGGCAATGCTAAACATTTTTGTATCGCCAGGGGCGTTGCACGGCCGTGCCGTTTAGGACACTCTGCTTGTCCAACTGTTGAGCTAGCGTTGTGGCTGCCGCTTGCAGGGGCCTATTCCTGCTGTGCTCCGTTAGCACTAAGAGAAGGCAAAGATGCCCCTGAAAGCGGCTTGTTGAGTTTTAATAACAACTCTAACCCAGCTTTCTTTTAGGTACCTTGAAACACTAGTTCCTGTCGGCTACACACCGGAAGAAGTCGGAATAGATGCTTTGATCGCCTTCGGCGGAACTTTATCCGGGACAGGAGCCTTCTAATCAACTCAACCATATCACAGGGCTCCTTTCGTTCACAGTCCTTGCGTTAAAGTTGCCTGCAGTTATTATGTTTTGCTTTCCCTGTTATTGTAAACTCTTGTTTAGGTTATCTAAAGAGCGTAAACCTCCACCATCTGTTTGTTTGGGGACGTATAACAGCTGCACACTGACGTGCCATCGTCCATCTGCAGCAAGATCCACTGTGCCCGGTCGGAGTTTTCTCGAGGGATCAGATTAAAGTCTAACCGTCGTGTTTATATCATCGACCAGCCAGCATAGCATTAGATTCACTGACTGGGTAACGCCAATTCATCCTATCCCATATTCTATAAGGCGGCCAGAAGTGGCTTCGAGAAGATCGAAAGCTGCCTTGCACCTTTAAAGTTAACCTGTAGAACTCACACTAGAACTATCACTTTAAGCCTCTATTTTTGTTGGCTCTCAGGGCTTGCCCTTCATGTTAAACCTTTGCCTTTCTAGGGCTTTTTTGGAGGAAAGTAGCCTAAGATGCGAAGGCATTTTCCGGTGTGGCGCCATGTTTTCTCGGGAGTTGCTTTTGTACAAGGGTTACCCGTGCTGAAATTCTTCGCGCTTTCCAGAATGGTGGTGAGGAGTAACTATGCTGCGAGCCCTACACTAGTTGCGGAGCTGCCGGTAACGCAGGCGCATCATTTCCGAAACTTCCCGTGCCCAAAAGTGTGTTTTTCCCATATAAAAAATACGATTCTGGGTGTAGCCGACTACCTATCAGATCAGTTTTCTTGGGGTGCAGTTGTGGCGTTACCACCTACCTTCGTGCAGCAACACGGCAAATGGCGTCGTTGCTGTTGATGTTGGTTGAAGGGATCGATATTTTCGGATTTTAAATCATTTTGGCAGAATATAGCGGATATCGGCTGCATCCGCGACTCTATGGGCAACGTGTTCGGAAGACCACGGGGACATAGGACACAGGTGTCCGTCAGGAATTTTTTTATTCCTTGCATGTAAGCCTGACTCTGACATGACCCGTCGGAGCCTGTGTGGCGAAGTACGTGTGCGGTCCTTGTGTCAGGCTCCCATACCAGGCTTGTAAGTCAAGGTTGAGGCGGCGAGTCCTTATTCCCCGCGTGTGGCCATAAGAGGGTCGACCCACGTGGCCCAGTTGTGGAAGGTCGAAGCCCTCGCTTGAGTTCAGGCGAGGTATCCAGTAAATTAGTACTAACCGTGCTGTAGACTCTGCAGACGCACATCGCCGTGGTGCGCTGGGCGGCACGGAGGGCCCGGCGGTTACACTGGGTCCGCTGGGCTGGTTCAGCCTTAATCAGGGCCGCTTACAAGCCTACGGATTTTGCTATGGCCACCAGCAGTCGACAGCGTGAGAGATTGCGCGAGGCCTAAGCTGTTCCAGTGGCCTATCGTGCACCCAAACATTCCTGAAAATCGTGGAGTCCTTCCGTTCTGCATAACACGTAATGAAACCTATGGACTGCAAACGCCGCAGTTAGATGGTAACTTTTATATCCAGCTGCTTGCCAGATCGTACTTGTATTTCTATTTTTATTTTGTTTAATTTCCCCTTTCACTTCATAGTGTAGACCTTAAGTGCTCTCGTCCTAGGTAAACCCCATCACAAGTGTAGTTCCTGCGTCATTAGGGTCCCCGATCTAGGACATGAAATATTTTATTCGTAGAGGAATTAGCTAATTCTTAACAGCCCGGTTCATAAAGAAAAATCTGACTCTGTTTAGTAACTGTAGATCTACCTCCATTCATTTCTGCCACAATAGTAATCTACCAAATGTTGTTTCAATTTCAATCTTAAAAGGGCAACCCTGCTGTATGTATTGACAATAGCTGCCGTTTTTAAGTGCTGCTCAAATTGCTTTCCCCATTCCGGCCATCTTTATGGTTTCAGAAACTGCGACTATCGACGTTTAAGTGACCCCCAGTGATTTTGTTTCAACATTTACAATTCCTAACACAAAAACCTCCTCTTTCGCCGATCGAGCATTCCCTTCGAAACTTACCCTGCTACTGTCTTTTGCCATTTAAGCGACGGGCTGAGGCCGTCGCGCTGCGCCACTCCTGTGACCTGCGTCACTCCTTCCGCAATTCCCATGCCACTCGATGTAGTTTGCAGTCTCCTGACAGAGTCTTTCGGCAGACCGAAAACGACAGACACGTTTGGTTCAAATATATACGTATTCTTTTACAAAAATCAACAAAAAACGGAATGCGCGGATTCGAACTTGCGAATGCCACACGGTAGACCACCGTACAGACAAAACTAAATAACATTAGCAAAGTTACGCAATGACATATTTCTGCAAAATCTAAGCGAGCGTTTAATAAACGCGAAACAGTGCCTACTTCTCTTGCCGTGATTGGCTAATAGAGAGTATTTTTCTTCTTATCCTCCACTGCAACTCTGCATGCGATCTGGTAACGTCTGCGTGTGCTTGTGTGTCTTGAAGAGCACACGCCCTGAGCGAATTCCTTTACCAGAAAATAAATGATGATTAGTATACCTATTCTATGTTACTGTTAATGTCACTATTCATATAACTTGAAATTAGCACAAACACTTCGGTCATGGACTTCAAAACCAGATTACAGTTGCCTCTTGTTTACACCTAATATTTTCATAATTTGCCCAACATGGCCCTTAAAAAAGACCGAACAAATGTGCTAGTTCAGAGGTTTGTTTTTCATTTTGAGTATCAACATATGCCATAGACGCCTATGTAATAAGCACATAAAGCAGCAAATACTACAATGCACAAAATATTATTGTTTGTCTTGCGTTATATAGCAGATAAGTGGTTGAGTACAGAAACAATCTATATTCACTCAATTTTTAACATAACAGCGAAAAAGCGTTTGCTGTCCCTACGCATTTTCTGCTGTAAATGCAGTAACGTGTTTTCCGGCGTTATCCTTTACGGAGCTTTATTTCTATCCTAATTCGTCTAGGCGTGGGGCCGACGATCAGCGGAGTACTTCCGCAAGGTAGCTGCGTTTTGTTAGCCTCAGCTAAAATTGCCGCGCCGCGTACAAGTCGCGTTTTTGTCATGCCTCGCGTCAACTAACAGCGCAACGTGTCCTGAAACATATACGCGGACACATCGGTATACTGCCGAACGCGGCCCGTATCTATGGCAATTCTCAAGCGGTAAAGTAGCACTTAGGTACAGCTACAGAGTCATTAAAGAATACTATATATATATATATATATATATATATATATATATATATTAGAATCTGTATATTGCTGCAGAATTCGATTGTTGGCAGGGCTACTGACGCGGGAGGAGTGCACACACACAACTTATGGCTCTATTTCGAGCCGAACAATATAAAGGCTATTACACAGTCCGAATATTCCAAATCGGACCATGTGATGATAAATGTCCGTTAGTTGGGACAGGCGCCACAAACAGAGGCAGAGACCAAACGCGCCACTTGAGTTCCATGGTACACTATCGCGCTGCGTAGTAAAAGCATTTGAGATACAACAATGCCACGATATTAGCGTACACGCCACGGCTGTAATCTGTCAATCAGACGTATGTATGAAGTTACCAACGTACAGTACACACAGGTAGAGAAAGTAGCAGTGCATACATTGGGACGGACATTTGTGTGCCGTTCGAGACAGCCAAACGAGAGACAACGTCAATGACGGATTGCCGCAGATATATACATATAAGTATATATATATATATATATATATATATATATATATATATATAAAGGCAATCACTGCCGAGTGTGCAAACGTAATGTAAATGATAAATAAATCATCACAATATTTTGTATATATATATATATATGTTATTGTTGCTGCTAAGGTTGTTGTTGTTGCTGTCAGCCTGTTGGTGGTACTTATCGGTCGCTACGTCATGTTGATTTAATCAGGGCGTCGTTGGGTAGTTGTTACTACGGCCAATTCCTGCCGTTGCGGACGCCCTGGTTATGACTCCCTCCCTCCCCCCACCTCCCGGGGGCACCGTTGACCACCGGCACTGGCGGAATCGCCAAAACCTCCGCCGCGCACTCCGCGAGTTGAGACGTAGACATCGAGACGCATAGGCAACAACAAGGCTATAGCAACCGGCCGCCTAGGCAAGAAGCCTCTCCACACGCGTCTTTCCATAGAACCATCGAGAGAGAAAGAGAGGAAAAAAGTCGACAGAGGGGGAAATAGTCCCTGCCATAGAGTGGCAGGCGACCACATAAATTTGCACCGCACGGCCAGACGTCGAACGACACGGCACGCGATCGTCGAACCAATCTGGCCATATTTGCATACAACACATACGATGTGTCGCCGTCGCACGCATATGATTGGTTAAAACTATATATATATTATATATATATATATATATATATATATATATATATAATATATATATATATATATATATATATATATATATATACATATATATATATATATATATATATATATAAATACATATATCGAAGATAAGAAGAGAGAAAGAGCGATATATAGATAGGTAGATCGAGAAAGCGAAGGAGAATGGCCAGCCTACTCGAGCAGCAAGTTTTGCAACAAAAGCAATGACTAGATACATTTTCGTCTTGTTGTTGCGTTGGCTTATAGTAAGTGCATAAGAGTTTGCTGCCACGAGTGTTGCGAGTTGTTTTTGAACGCTGTTTCGCGCTGTTGTCGTATAAAACGATTTTGTATATCGATGAGAAATGGGCCCATAAAATTCGGAATCCCAGGAGTAGCAACATACTCAGATGTATAGCTTGTTGCTGCATTGGACGGTCCTTATTTATCTATACGACTTATCTTACTATTATGATGCACTTGATTATTTATTAATAAGTTGACTGTGGATTTCGTTAACGGTTACTATATAAATACAGTACTCAAAATAGGGTCAGATAGCATTACGATGCTATAAATCCGATAACTAATAAGCAGCATTTAAAAGTCTAACATATATATATATATATATATATATATATATATATGGGCATTTGAAATTGCGGCTGCTCAGCTCCAAGGCCAGTGTAGTCACTGGTTCTTATAGCATTTTGACTTTGCGCTCAATCATCTCGAACTCATACACTAATTTTTGACATTATTTTGTGGTCAAAGAACGTGTGTGCATGTTTTGTATTTATTTTTCATGTACATTTGCATATGTGCACACAGTGAGAGTGACAACCTTTACTTTTGTTTAATACTTAGTTTAGACAGTTGTACTCGTGTAACTGTAGCGTCTATGTTTCTGCGGTTTCAGATATTATAATTCTCTATCCGGCCATCTGGCAAAATTTAGAACGTGCCGCATATCGATAATCGATAACGTTAAACATTCCGCTTACTAGACGGAGCGCAGCTCGAAATCGAAGCACTTCTGGTTCACTCACATTTCACGTGTGCCTGGCTACCTAGGCAGCTCTTTTCCATCACGCAGTGATCTCAACCGATGTAGTTATCCAATAAGTAGCAAATTTCCTTGCGTTCAGAGTCTTCTGATAGCCACATATGATAAGATGTGTAAACAGAGTACGACGTACGAGACTGCACTGAGGCGGTGCAAAGCCTCAGTAGTGGCCGATTCCCTAATTTGCACCTCATGTTCCTGTCAGGACCTCCAGCGACAACATCAACAGCAACAACGACAACAACGACAACAATGAAAAACGAGTTCCGACAAGCATCAGTGGATAATGGGGACGCAGTTCGTCCTACGGGTATAGGTTCTAGAACAGCCATTATCATCACTTTTTTTGTTTTTTTTTTTGTTATGGGGATAGATAATGCATTTGCGCACACCCGCCGAAGTTGTTGGCGGGTTGTATGGGACTCGACACCGGCGCAGAGTATTGGACTCCATCCTATCGGCGTGTAATACCCACTACCCCCCCCCCCCCCCCCGGTTCGGAATTGTCTGACACTACATCGAGGGCAGGAGGGGAGATTCTCATTATCATCACCCAACTTGGTCCAGTGCCGGAGGCTTCAGCTCCGTACGCTCGGCCCGAGGAGTTGCCGTGTAGAGAATGCAGCCCGCCAATGGGCTGCACCGTAGTCCTAATGACTGACGCCCGTTGAGGGGCATTCGGACTCGTCTCTGTATTGAAGCGTCACTAATATAGCAACACTCTGAAAAATAGCAGTCGATGTTCTCGCCGTAGTAGCTTGACTTTGTTGGATGGTTCCGAGTGAGTTTTCAAATTGACAGATGCTCGCCAAACGACCATGTTGCGTCTTTCTCCAAAGTGATAACGAACGTGAACTTTTGACTTTCCCGCAACGTTGTCCTTTATGAATACATGTGTATGTATAAACATATGCTTGTGATATATATATATATATATATATATATATATATCTATATCCTGGTGGAGCCAGAATGATGTTGACATTCATTCTCCGTAGAAAACGCGGGGCCACTCGCAATCTGAATCTGCAGTAAAACAGCAAACGATACTACCATATACCTGTTTCCTGTTCGTTATGATAGCAGATTCCTGTTCGTAGTGATAGCAGATTTTTTTAATAAAGGAAGAGTTCAAATAAGAATGAGTAGCGCTTGTGCAAATCACCCACACTCACCCGAATGAACCCCCTAAGACTTAGCGCCTTGCATTGACAGAGTAAATACGCAAGAGTAATGCTGACTGTATTGTGTACAGTCAGCACCACTCGTACGGTTTTCCTTTATAAGTTGTAGTGGTGAATTGATCTCGGATTTTTCCCACCGCAGCCAGGTGGCTTTATGTAGAAATACAATACAATCAGCAACCCTACGACTATAGTTCAGTTGAACAGGACAGCAGTCGTCGTAGTTGTAATAGATTGGCTCATATCGTGGCCCGCTATGATCAAGGAACAACCGGACACGAAGGAAACAGAGGTGGTCTTTACGAAAAACTGAGGCTGGGATACAGACGCTTAGCAAGTGGCACGACGATTGGAACAAAACACCAGCGAACGAACCAGGACGAGCCTGAACCTGTCAGGTTATCCCTCACCTAGAAACGTGGTTCAACCGAGAGGGCAGAAAGACGTCGCGTACTGTCGACTGACGTAGGTATTGACAAGTCATAGGCCCTGTTTCTCAAAAATACCTGCATAGGACAGGCAAGCCTCTGGACGCCAAGTGTGTCATGTGCGAGACAGGCGAGGAGGTATGGTGTGACCCACACAATTCTCCTCTGGCCAGCACTTGAAGACTCGCGTGACAGGATTCACCGGCAATAGCGTCTTCGGACGGCGACGGTGACAGGCCTAGACTCCAACGCTATGCTCAGTTCTAAGTGCAAAGGAGAGCAGGGTATCAAGCTAGAAGATGGAAGACATAGTTGGAAATAAAACAAGCTGAAAGAACAACGAGCGGGAAAGATGAGTTAACGAGAAGATAGGCCGGCAGCAACCGAAGATCATCATTAGAAGGGCAACAGTGGTAAACGGAGCTAAAAAAAAAAACCTATTTTTTTGCGCAGTAAAGCAAAAATAGTTTTGATGCAAACGGTTGTAACAAATATTCAATATAGGAGTAGCGATGGTGGTAATCGATCTAGCAGCAGCAACAACAAGAGACACATTCGAGCGTTTTATTGGTAGGATGCGTACTCAGATAGAAATGTACACCTGCATGAGAATTCGGACCTGCGGTCGACGCCAATGCTGCGCTTTAACACCACCTGTGTCTCGCTGCTTCATGCCGAAGTTGTGGCGGAGTCGACTGAACACGAAAAATTGACATGCGCAATGGCGAGCTCACTGCAGCCACGAACATGTCGAGACTGCTGCGAGATTGCTATCACACTTACTCCATGTATAATAGACTTGCAGCTCAACCTGCTTTAAATGCGTCGTGCGCTAGCGATGGATAACAAATATGTATATACATTGCGACAATGTTTTTTACCATTCAACCTGACATTAAGAAATACATAAATATGACGCACTGTTCGTCTATGTTTGTAGCCAAACCAATATGCTACTAACTTATGTTCATAAAGCATAGGCGCGCTTTGTATGTGCAAGTTGTCAAAGCGGGGCTAACCCCATAAACGGCTAAATATTAAGCCGTATATATTATGTTTAAGGAGCTCTAAAGGGCTATTGCGTGATTCCAGGTAAGAACCCTTTAGATGTCGTACTATACTTGCAAAACTGCAGTCTCATAAAAAAAATCTCAAACGCGGTCATTATGGCAGGACCCGCAATCGTGTCGTCATTGGCCCAGGCGGCGGACAGGGTTAAGGATTTGCATTAAATTGGATAGCCATGGGTGGGATGCTTACAACGTTGAACTTCGAAAGTTGACCGACGGATTGTCGTCGTTATTTGATTCTCCCGCCGATGATAGAAATAACCAGGGCAGTAAGACAGCCTCCTAAAAGAAAAGCGACTTAACCCTGATTAATAGAGCACCTTGTGTTGCTAATAGGGCCAGGCTTTGAGCTGGGGCTGGGTCTTGGTTAACGCCGTACCATGTCCTCGAATTGGGACTCTTTTGGATGACGAGACGAGGCGCATAAGCGCAGGGCTGCGGCTTGGTGTTGACATAGTCGTGCCCCACCGATGTCGTTGTGGTGATTGTGTGGACGCGTTGGCCCATCATGGTCTGTCATGCGCCTTGAGTGCAGGCCGAGAAGCACGTCACTCCGCCTTAAATGACACATTGAGTTGCGCACTAAGATCTGCCGGCTTTTCGTGTGTTCTGGAACCCCCGGGTAAATCAAGGGAAAATGAAAAAAGAAACCTGAAGACCAAAAAATGACATAAATGCCGATTTAGCAGAAAACAATTATCAAACAAACACACCGTCCGCTTTGATGTATACAAAGAATTTTACAGGTGCGACTCATTTTATATTTGCTTCGGAGAAATCTTGTACTGAACTGCAGATTAAAAGCATGCTTCCCTGTTTCATGATTATGCGAATAGATGTGTTTCGAACAAGCTTGACACAAAAACATCATGTTATATATACACTGCTAAAGACGCCAGAACAGAATCGGAGGTATAATCGGAGGTTGAGCGGATTCACGATAATAAGTTCCGGAAAGTACACTTTAAAATGACGAGAAGCCGGGAGACCCTAACGTTATGTTTGAGGTCCTTGTGGGCTTGATTTCGAAACAGAATAAATTAATATACCCTTGGCCGCACGTAAAACTGTAAGCTTGGAAACTACTGACACTTACGTATACGTATCCCTGCCGCCGCAACTTTAATTTAGTTAAGCCGCCGCTTTATTGATGGACTGCATTACATAAATCTTCGTTCTGCTGAAATGTTACACTTGTAAGATGGTTGTTTTCTACATCCGAGGACGAACCAATTTTGTCTTCCCATCTTCTTAGTAACTGCCTAACACTTCTTTAAAGCGCCGTGACCTTTAAATGACTGACAGCGGCGACTTCCCCGTAAAGCGTCGTTCATTTGAAGATTTGCCTCTTTTGGTAGGACGTGGGGCAAGAACCTTTATGTTCTTCTTTGCTTTATCAGTGGATGCGCCCAACCTAAACTCGCTTTAGACAATGAGTGTAGACTAGGTGTCCCTTGTTTAGCATGGGCTCACTAGTGTATTCGGGAGTTAGCATACTATGCGCAAATCTGAACATGTACTTCGTGACTGCACGTATTGGCCATGAACGTGCCTAGGCGTTCGACAATCTTTTTCCTACGCCTGCTTCACCAAGACCCTTCGTTTGAAATTGTTAGTATGAACTTGCTTCATAATTCGTAAGAATTTGCTTCATAATTCGTATAAAATTGCTTCATAATTCGTATGATATTGCTTCATAATTCGTATGAAATTGTTTCATTAGGAGTGACCTTCTTTATGAACTAATTTCATACGAACACTGCCAAGCTTTAAGGTATGACCTTTCCTCTAAATCTCTAGAGGCGGCGGGTCCATGCATCGAATTACACCTCCAAAACACGTCTCTCCCTGGACGGATTTGAGCACTGATTTTCGTGAATCTAATCGTCTATGGCAAATCACGAGATACACTTATAGGATACATTTTTCGGTGAACCCGAACTGGTAATCAGGATCTCATAAGGGGGTTTGGCATCACAGCCTAATTACTCTAGCGATGTATACGTTATAGATACGTTTGTGTTTTCAGCCCTAACACAGCCCTGAAGGAAGCCACATCTTTGTCGCCCTTCACGGGTGTTACGGATTGGTGAGTTGCGGCACAAGCTTTTAATATCGCGCGCTGATGATGACCTTTGGCTAAAGTAACGCAGCTTGTGAACGTGGATATCACACGCTGATGATAATGACCCTTGACTATTGTAACTTTGTTCGGGCACGTGCATTTCGCGCGCTCTCTGGCGTGCCGGTCGCCGGAGATATTCTACTATAAGGGATGATTGGCATTTCTGAATCCTTCTTATCTTCTTCGAAGATAAGGAGATGTCCGGTTCGAATTTTTTGCACAATCCTTTCTCTTAATCTCTGCTCAGAACTAGAGGGAACAATGAACATCATCTAACGGTCGATTGAAATTATTCGAAACATTCTTGTGCATTTCTTAATTCTGCAATGCACTTGGTTCAGTTTGCAGGTTGTTCATATGGAGTCTACAGATATTGTTGTCGATTTGATTCAATTCAATTATAAAAATATTTTACTTAAATTAAGCATAATTTGCAGTTCATAAAGATTTCGTCATAACGCTTTATATTTTTCACGCTCCCGGAGGGAAAAGTAGTGCAACGATGTTTGCTCCACTGCCGTGCATTCCATGGCATGGTACTTAGCACACCTCTGCAGGCAGAACCGGCAGGTGCACAACTCACACTCCTTGTAAAAGGCGGCACTCGTGCCATACATAATAAAAAAGCTGGTTGAAATTCACCAACCAAAGGTGGTTCTGAACTCTCTCAAGATCATATATCGACTCCGCAACAACCTTAAGCATGTTGAGTCTCTCTGCCGAGAAAACAGGACAGTCTTCTTTCCTACTTCCCCCTAAAGAGAGACAAGTGTTTTTCGTACTTTCGTTTTATTTATATCCGCTGTAAACGTGTGAATGAACCCGAGAGCCAAGATACTGGAAAGGGTTAACAATTTCCGATTGTTGGCCGCATCAATGCCTCTGGCAGCCTCCTTCTGTACGCTTAAATTGTATGGTTTTGGTCTCCCTGGAGCCTACCTCAAGTTCCTTCGAGACAAGGAATGCCTCTGTCATAGAAGTAATGCGCTAAATGACAACTAGGTCGCGCCAAAAGTGCCGGCGTGGCCTAGGGGACTAGTGCACTAATCATGGTTGTCATCTACCGGGGTCGCCGTTTTGTTCCCATCCCTGTTGTTCATCAAATTTTATTTGGGCGATGCTTATTGAGTATAGATTATAAAAACATACGAGTATACCGCTGAGAGGCAGGGGCCATGCTGCCACATGAACTGTTGGGAACACTTTAGATATCTCAACCTATCCGGCCCTCGTTGTCTTGAGGATATGCCTTTAGATGGTTTCCAATTCCGTCAGGGACGAGGGATGGTCTGGAATTTCAAAAAATATCCTTAAAAAATGTTTTAATACTCGCAGAGAGCGACTACGATATCATTTGCACACATTACCACCACGGCTTTTTGGTGCTGCTGTCGAACGTAACCGACAAGGTCAGCAAGGAGAAGAGTAATATCTATTACGCTAATTTGTTTGATTGAATAATAAATTTACAAAATTGTTAAACTAGATTTAAAATACCCAGCCAGAGTCTAGAAACGGAGAGTCATGTAGTTAGAAACGACCTTTAAATGAAATTTTAGGTAGTCTTCTCTAGAATTAAGAAGAATTAGTATTTGGCAACTTGGCCATTGATAACAGATCGCGCATGGACATGACATTGCGGCAAAAAATTCTGTAGTGTATATGAAGGCAATTTTCATTGACAAACTGATTTTATTATGTAGCAAATCTACTATCATAGGAGGAGTACTACCCAAATGTTTTGTGGCGGCTACAATACCGTCAATATGGTTCCATATGCGGACGGCGGATCGCAGTAACTACGCGAGTCTGGTACTACTCTGAGCTTGCGCGCTGCTGCTCACCCAACTCCTGACTAGTTTGCTGTTCATAAACTGAATCTTTTGTCCAGGGCTACAGATGCGATTAATTTGTACAAAATCATTTCTGTCAATTAACCTATCGGTTAGTAAGCTAGCAGTAGCTACCATTATGTTTAATAATACTAGCAGGGACGAAAAGCGCGTAAAGCCCGATTACTCATTAGTCGTCGTACATCTAGAAAATGTTCGCTCTGTTCTGTAACTAAGCAGGTACGTTTACGCTTCTTGCAAACAAGAATATATTTGTATTTCATCTCGCTCTATACGACATATACATACATATATCTTGTTTGCGAGAAGCGTAAACGTGTCTGCTTAGTTACAGAATAGAGCGACCCTCTTCTAAATATACGACGATCTATATATATATATATATATATATAAATAACTACGCTAGCTGCTTTTAGCGATACCTACACCGCATTGGTATAGCTGACTCCCTTTGCAGTATATACAACTCAAGAGAACCTCACGATGTAAAGCACTGCTACAAACGCTGTGCCCTTTTGCTGAACAAGGGTTACTGTCTCAAAACTTATGAGTGGGAAGCCCCTTGATATGTCATGTCAGGAAACTTTTAGATTATAAATGAGTTTTTTAAAACAAAATTTATAAATCCAAAAAAATAAACCAAACATCTTGTTGCGCAGAATTTGTCTCCAAGGCCACAATAACTATCGCTTTGACGATTCGAGTTTGGTGGGTTTGTGGGTGCTACACTGCCGTGGCTTTAACAACGACGTCCGGTGGACGTCTATTTGACCAGTTAATCTGTACAAAAAAATGTGTATACATTACTAATATAGTGTACGTTTACTCGTTTATGCGTGTTTATTTATGTACACATAACACAACACGGCATGCATGTACCTTTAAATGTGCAGTTTGTGTATTGCGCGCCAGATCTGCAAACGATTCACTGACCAATTGAGCAGCATTGCGCGATCGTCTATTGGCAGCTGTGACTGAACTAAACCGACAAAGCGCATCGACACCTTAAAAAGAAAATTTTAAGAAAGAATGCTTCCTAAATGTTTAGCAAGCGGCACCAAAGGAGTCGCCGAGACAATCTATAACTGTCTAGGCAGTTTATACACATCAGCAAACATAGGAGCGTATGCCCTTCTCTTCCTCTCTCTCTCTCTCTATTATATATATATATATATATATATATATACATATAGGCTAATTAATTTTGATTAGCTGCGTTTAATCTGCAAAATATCGTGGTGTCAATCTCGCGTCCGGCGTTGCTAAGCGCTTCTGCTGGACAAACGGGCGAGAACTTCTTCCCCTTAACTTCGTTTTTTGTTGCACTGTTCCTTCGTCTAACGGAAGGAAGCGGAAACGACGGAAAAGGCAGGCCACTGGTCTGGCTCTTGGCGTGACGGCCAACATCCGATCAGGCAAGCACATACAACACACGGTTATCAATTGGCTGAGCAGTACAGAAGTATTAAACTGGTTGAAATGTTGTAGTAGTGTTAGAAGTAGTAGTTAATGGTGGTTCTTCTAAGAGCAAAGGGCGAGCCTGCATTACAGAGACGTGAAGAGCCGGCCGCCAATGGCACTTCGTGAAGACCCAGACCCAGCCACTGGCTGACAGATGACAAATGCAAAGCGAAAGACAACATGAAGCATCCCTACGAAAGGGGACACGATAATCCTGACAAAAAGAAGGACATTATAAGATGATCGTATGGACGCAGCAGCAGCAGTAGCAAAGCAGATGAGGCGGAGAGATGAGAGAAGCGTCATCGACGACAAATGAGCGACAAGTATTTGTATGGTTATTTCAACAACAACAGCAACAGTAACAGCAACAAGGACAACAACAGCACTAACAACAAGAACAACAACAGCAGGAGCATCACCACTAACTAATGCTACTTGTAATGGTCTGGGGTCAATATTTTGTTAGATATTTACACTGTCATGTGCAGTGGTTGTTGTCGCTGTGCCTTCGCTGTCGTTGTGTGTCGTTCGTACGTACTTAGCAATGTCGTTGATATTGTTGTTGTTGTTGTTACTTTCGTTGTTGTCGTTGTTGTTGTTGTTGTCCGTCACTCTACCCCGATAATGAGGCAGCATCAGCAGCAGCAGCACCAGCAACAACAACAAAACCAACAGCAGCATGCACAACAACAGCAACAACACGAACACGAACAACAACGGCAAAAACAACAACAACGGCAAGAACAACAACAACAACGGCAAGAACAACAACAACAACGGCAATAACAGGTATAAAAACAGCAACAACAACAGCGTCAATGACAACAGCAGCAACAACAACAGCGTCAATGACAACAGCAACAACAACAACAACAGCAGC
This sequence comes from Dermanyssus gallinae, assembly GCA_003439945.1. Lineage (NCBI taxonomy): Eukaryota > Metazoa > Arthropoda > Arachnida > Mesostigmata > Dermanyssidae > Dermanyssus > Dermanyssus gallinae. Next base: position 23,863 of record QVRM01004372.1, on the reverse strand, counting down.
AACGGCAACAAAAGCAACATCTTCTGCAGGTGTTCGGTTTCGGTCGCGGATGATACACCACATCATTCGGGAGTCGGGGGTTCATGTACAGGTGCGCTGCCTCAAGCGTTTTTGTGTTCTTTCCTTTGTGGCATTTGCTGCTGACGTTATCGTTGTCGTCGTCGTCGTCGTTGTTGTCGTCATCTGAAAGCTCTGCCCGCAGGCCAGCAGTGCAGCATGGCCTGTGTCGTAAGACGTAGCTAACAATAGGTAACAGAATGATGCCGATATATATATAGAGGGGTCGTAGTACCCCGGGCAGGTAGTAACAGTGGCACTTGTGGCAGATCGTGGTTAATAGTGGAAGTTGTTGCTCTCGTCGTCGTCGTTGTCGTCGTCGTTGTAGGCGTCGTTGTAGGCGTCGTGGTCATAGACAGATGGTGGCGCTGACGTCGCTCATCCATCAAGGTCTGCGCCCACCACTGCAACACACGGCATTGATCGAAGATCGAGGAAAAGCTTGACAAGAAGAGGAACAGCAAAAGACGTGTAGGCTGGGAGGGAGGTATGTAGAAAGGGGATATGAAGGTAGAGAGAAAAACGCCAGGGAGAAACATACACACGCACAGAGACACACAAAGACACAGTAAGAGGGAGAGAGAGAGATGGAGAGAGAGCGGCAGAATCAGTAGTAGAAGAAGAAGAAGAAAAAGAAGAAGAAAATGAAGAAAAGGATGAAGTGGAGAAAGGGGAAAGGTCCTTGACGTCGTCGGCGGCGGCGATAACTTCAAACGAAGAAAGAGCTGTAAACGTCTCGGTCTCGATCGAAAGGCGACGACGGCGACAGCGGCTCTGACAACAACAACAGCAACATTGACAACAACAGCAACAACAACAGCAACATTGACAACAACAGCAACAACAACAACAACAACAAAAACGTTACCCCCTCCCCCCCCCCCAACAACGCCAACAACGTCACCCCCAGCAACAACAACAACAACGACACGAACAACAGTAGCGCCAAACAGCTGCTACCACGTAGGCCCACGTAAACCACACTAACAACCGCCGCCGCCGCCGCCAACGACAATAGTTAAGTGACTGATGGGATGCGGACGTTCTCCACGGCGTGATGACGGCATGTTGATCTGACCGGCTTCAGCGCGTTCGGCCTGCTGTCACTGGCAGAGTCGCCCCCCGCTGAGTCTTTGGGTCTTTCTCCATCTTCCATCGAGGTGCATCGACGATACGAGCTCGGATCGCCTCTCCATCCAACAAGCATCTACCTACCTACCTACCTAGCTACCTGCCTGCCTGCTTGCCTGCCTGCCTATCGTATAGTAGTGAGTCGTCCGAGCAGCGAGCGACGCGAGAAGACTTCATGTCGAAGTCAGATTACGCCGACGTACGCTCGCGCGCATACGTTGCGCTGGCCGATCGAGATCGAATCGTGGCTATACCACCAAAGCAGTCGGCAGTCGGCAGTAATCGTCGTAGCCGTGCTGATGATGATGATGATGGTGGTGGTGGTGGTGGTGGGGATGATGATGCCGTAGAAAGAAGTTATGGGCCTCCACTTAACGGTAAGCTCCGTCGCCGCCGGTAACAGCAGCAGCAACAACAACAACGCTGGCACCAACAACAACAACAACGCCGCCACCACCAACAACAACGACAGCAACAACAACATGGACAACAGCATCTGGGACAACAACGGGGACAGCCACAACAACAACAACAATAACAACAACAGCAACAGCGTCACCACCAACGGAGGTGGCCGGGGCAGAATTGTGCTAACGTTTGACGCCAATCGACAGTGTTCTCATTACTGTTTCTTACGAGTTCTTTCTCGCAGTAGTAGTCGTCGTAGTAAGAGTAGTAGTAGCAGCAGCAGCAACCGCAGGAGAAGGAATTTTACACTATTACCATTTTATTATTATTATTATTATTATTATTATTATTATTACTACTACTGTATTGCTATCCGCTGATGGCTCGTGTCCTCGACAGCTAGCAGAGGTCATAGCATCTTCATCGATCGCGCTACCGGCGTCATTCGTTCCAACTGCTGACATGTTGTGCGCCCTGCTGCACTGAGTGCTTCGACTCGGCTGCCGAAGCCCGTCGGAAGCCGACTGACTCAGACTCAGATGAGTGGCGGCGGCGGCGGCCGCCGCCAGGAGGAACAGATAGGGCCCGGACGGGCCGTGCGAGCCAGCGGACGAGGACAGCTCAAACGACGCAATGAAGAAGCGGCGAACCTAACGTCTAACAAGCCAAAAATCCGTCAATACGGACACAAGTACGCTGTACAGCATTAACTATTTGTTCGCGTCGGCGGCGGCGGCGTATTTCTTCGTCGTATTTACGGTAGGGATTTACTCGTACGTAGGGATAACTAGTTGGTCGTTTTTCGTCGGCCCGCTCTCGATCCGATCAACAATCGGGCAATCGACTTATTTATATATATATATATATATATATATATATATATGTTAACGGGGCTTAGAATGAAATAGATATACCTATTGGCATGGGCCAATAATAATAATAATGTGAAGCGTCGGCGACAAGATATCCAGAAGATGAAATGTCATGCCAGACACTGAAGAGCATGTCATGCGGAGCACCGGATAAAAATCCTGCAAAGCGCCGCCGCTTTGAATTTTACATATGTATATATATATATATATATATATATATATATATATTTACTAAGGAAATACCAATACAGGCGCGTAGGCGCTTATGAACAAGTAAAAAGTTATTTTTCAAGACAACGTGCGACGTGATGCGATCAGTTCTAGCCCGCAGAAGTGTACGGGTTCAGCGAAAGACATCACAGCCATTTACCACCTCCACATGATGGCGATCCAGGCCCTCCAAAGACATGCACCTTTGCAAAAAACGTTCTCATATTTGAAGAACAGCTAACTTACGTAAAACAATTCTACAATCTTAGAAAAGGTGTTCTAACCTAGAAAAGGTAAACAAATTAAATAATCGTTATTTTCTGTCCACGCTTTGGGACAGTGCGCTAATACATTGAAAATTGAGCGTGATTTATTGGAACCAAAACGCGATACCTAAACGGAGTATGGTGTCTCATCTATATATATATTTATATATATACAAGGTTACGACGCGTAGGTCAAAATAGGCTTGGCAAGACTTCCCCAAAAGGTAGCAACAGGAACGAGGAGCCGCAAGGGCACGAGCTATAGCTTAACTAAGCGCCTTAGAGTAGACATCGTGATACGATACACGAAGGTTCACAGAGAGCTGCTCTTCCATCTTAGAGGGCCCTTCGCTTACGAGAAGAAGAGACCCAACCTTGTGATAGAACCCCGGCGGGTTCTTATCGCCGAGGGCATGGTAACATACACATTTGAGCACAGACAAACATAGCACATTATCAGTGCCTTCGTATAGGAGAACATGCAGGCGAATAAAGTCAGCGAACGGATTAGACAATGGCTAAAGCAGCGCAGCAAAAGGGTCCGGGGCCCGGGAACCTTTTGACCTCATCGTGTGCGTAGCACAATAGCAATATCGGTGAGAGTTGCACAATAATTTACATAATGTGAAAGGTGAATAAATGTACATTATTTACGATAATACGAGGTGTGTTCAAAAAGTATTGCGACTTTTGAATTTTCGCGGGTTACGTATATTCGAATTTCGATTTTTTGTGGCGTTATGTTGGTACTCATGTCTCTCACTTATGCTGACAAGCTCGGCCATTTTGAATGTTCACTTAATTGTTGACAGCTGCTTTGCTTGCACGTGTTTTGGATCGTCTTCGATTTTTACCTATTCAAAAAAATGGATCAAAGAACCTGTATCAAATTTTGTGTGAAAAACGAAATTAAGTGCGCGGATGCATTCCGAATGTTGACTGTGGCATACGGAGAAGCTACCTTAGACCGAAGCAACGTTTATCGGTGGTACAAAATGTTCTCAGAAGGCCGAGAAGATGTGAACGACGAAGAGCGTGCCAGACGCCCGAGCACTTCAACAACAGACGAAAAAATTAATGAAGTGGAGAAAATGGTATTGGCCAATCGTCGAATCACCGTTAGAGAAGTTGCTGAGGACCTAAACATATCGATTGGCTCGTGCCATTCGATTTTTATCAATGATTTGGGCATGAGACGGGTCGCCGCGAAATTCATACCAAAATTGCTCAATTGCGACCAAAAACAGCATCGCATGAACATTGCTAATGAGATGTTGGACTCTGTCCGCGACGACCCAAATTTGCTCCAGAGGGTCATAACTGGTGACGAATCGTGGGTTTATGGTTATGACGTGGAAACCAAAGCTCAACCATCTCAATGGAAGCTGCCGCACGAACCAAGACCGAAAAAAGCGCGCCAAGTTCGGTCGAATGTGAAAGTTTTGCTGACAGTTTTCTTCGATTGCAGGGGCGTGGTGCATCATGAGTTCTTGCCACAGGGTAGAACGGTCAATAAGGAATATTACCTGCAAGTTATGCGCAATTTGCGCGAAGCAATCCGCCAGAAACGCCCGGATTTGTGGAAGAACAAAAATTGGCTTTTGCACCACGATAACGCCCCTGCTCACACATCGTTGCTTGTGCGCGAGTTTTTGGCCAAAAACAACACACTAATGATGCCGCAGCCACCGTATTCCCCAGATCTGGCCCCCTGTGACTTTTTCTTGTTCCCTAAACTGATGAGGCCCATGAAAGGACGACGTTACGCTACGCTTGACGAGATAAAGACGGCATCGAAGGAGGAGCTGAACAAGATAAAAAAAAAAATGGTTTTTTGACGTGCTTCGAAGATTGGAAAAACCGTTGGCACAAGTGTATAATATCTCATGGGGATTACTTTGAAAGGGACAAAATAGATATTCATGAATAAATGAATAATTTTTGAAAAAACACAAGTCGCGATACTTTTTGAACACACCTCGTACAAGTCGATCATATGGTAATGCAAATGCGCACATTTTTCAAGAAACTTGATTTAAAACCACTGAGGGCTTACTAACTACAGGGTCGTTCCTAATTGCTATATGACGCTTATCAAGTGAAGAGGGAGAGTGTGAGGCGTCCCGTTTTTATCTTTGGTCAGGCAAATACCACAATTGAACATCATAAAATCATTGGCCGCAGCTCCAGTAATCATAATTATAAAAGACGTGTAGCCGGTATTAAATTACTCGAAGTGATACCATCTCACACAAGATTTATGCCCGTAACTCGTTCCCGCGCATAACGTGCAAATGTGGCAAGTTATTCGCAACCTACAATAGGGACCTTCCTTCACCACCAAACTGGGACGTGTCGAAGGAACTAGCGATGCTTGTAAGTATCAAATTCATTAAAAAGTTGCCTGGCCTTCTCCTTGCTCAATGCAGACCTAGCCCAAGTGCGGGAGGAGTTTAGAAACGCCGTCGTCGTTTTGTATGCGGATGAGGTCCCACCAGGACCGCGGTGTTATTCGTCGATTTGTCGGCGGCGTAGAAAGTTACCTTTACCGTAAGGGCCTGCAAATACGCGGAAGACGAAAGTCATTAAGTTTCGCCATGGGGGTCGATTGGTTGCAGCAGATGTAATAGCCTGTTGTAGCGAACCACTGGAGTTTGTCAACTTCTTCCCGTATTTAGGTCTGAGACTACACTATTCGGGAACGACCTTTGACTAGCACATCGGCGATTGTCTCTAAGTGCAACAGTGTGTCTTTTTGAGCGTAAAATGGTGCCTATGTTGAGCTAGAGCCTTGGCAGGGTGTGAAATCATCTTTCAGCGGCAAAGTTTGCGCAGCTAACCTTTGGGTTACTGGAACAAGGTTAAAGATAAGAACTGAGATGCTAGAAGTTCAACCTGCTCTTCATTTGTCGATGCCGAGTGTAAGAATGATTCCATGGTTAGTAAAGCATCGCCCTTAGTGAGGCGCAAGTTGGCTTCGCGAAGAAGAGGCTGTTCGTGACGCTAATGCTAATTTTATCAGAACGCAAAGCCAATTCGTTGCTTTTCTGAGTTTCCAATGTTACGAAGTGAACGCAAACACGGGACATGAAGAGATGAGTCATTCAAGATGGACCACATATGAGCGCAAATTCTCGAGCTTCTTGTCGACCACGTTTAAGAGTGAAAACTTCGATCAGAAAACGACCGCACCAAATGGACCTATTGTACATCTAGTTAACATCATAGCAGTCAAAAGAAAACAGGCTTTAGTCGATCAGGTAGTTGGCCATTACCTCGACGTTTATTGGCTAAATATTGACCCCACTCAGCAATAGATTAACTTCCGTGAAACCGATTGCAAGAGCAAATCGGGTGAGCTTACGATCAGAACTTATCGACTCATTTATGCAAAAAAACGGAATTTACGGAACTTGTAAACTTGTGAACAGCATGCTTACGCTTCTAGTCGAGTGCCACACCTAATACAGAGGGTCAAACGTCAATAACGCAAAATGAAGGTGTTGTTGAGACCTTCGTACCGGAATATAATGTCGTATGTTGCTGCGCGTCGCTGCTGCATCAGGCAATCTTTTTAAGCATGTTCAGCTATTCCGGCTTGCGACTCTTCAAAGCCATAGACGTGCCAACGTGTTCCGCCCTCACTCTGTCGTCGAGCTTCGATAATATCACCCCTTCATACCTCGTAGAGTCAGGCTCTATTATCCAGGCTATCCTTTCTACTAGCAGTAGTTTTCATGTATGCAGCATATTAATTAACCCGTCACCGGGCAACATTTCATCGGCAGCGCGTTAACACTTTCGAAGAGAGCGCGATGACGAACCATGTAAACCAAAGCAGCGTCGATAGCTATAACAACAACAATAACAACAACAATAATAATAGAGCCAAAACAGCAGAATAAAAATACGACGTATTTAGTTTCGTTAGAGATTCAAAAGTAAGCAATGGTGTGGTAACACGAGCAATGCAATTCGCCATCTAGTTCAACTAACAATGGCTGAGTTGTCCGACGGCTACAACTGGAGACTCTATGTGTTCGCGATACGCGCCTGCTTGTGTCGCATCAACAACAGCAACAACCGCGGGGCAACAAATTGTCACAACGACAACGGGTGTTGTTTTACTGCTGAACTCGCTGAACTCCTGATGTCGTAGCCGCTGAATGCATACACTATTGTCGGGCCTCGGAGGGTTAATGGCGGGCGTCGTGTCACTGTTGACATCATCCTGTGTATGAGCCCTTTTCCCTTTTCGATTCCTCTTGGGTTTCCTCTGACGCCTTGTGTCTCGCCATTGTCCTCGTCACGTCGGCCTCATTTCATTCGAGGATGGTGTTTGTTGTTGTTGTGGTTGTCGGTGTTGTTGTTGTTTGGATGAGCAGATCAATTTCGATTTCGACGCCGTGGCCGTCAACATAAGGCGTACGCATTGGCTGACGTTTCTGCTTCTCTTCCTGACAACGACGACGACGATGACGATGCACGCGTGGACAAATGCGATCCAATTCAGCGATTCAGCGATCGACCCGCCGTTGCCACAAGTGGTCCGACTCGATTCGGTTGATTTCGCTCGCTTGCGTTGCGTTACCCGTTGCCGTTTTCATCGTCGCCTGAGTCGAGCCGCTTGAACTTTCGCTTATCGCTCGACCTTGTTGGTATCGAAGTTCCGCACATTCGCTCACAGCAGCCGCTACAACGGCTGACCACAGTTGTTGGCCTACTCGATATGCTGCTGGCCAGTTAATGGCTGCTGTACAAAGCCTCCCCCCCCCCCCCCTACTCTATGCGCCCGAGCAAAGGTTGGCGGTCAGCATCGCGGGTTCATCGAATGCGGTCGAGCGATCGATGAATATCGGGTGGCCTGTGTGTGTGTGTGTGTGCATAGCGTGCAACCTAATAGGTGTTCGCCTAGCACCTTTGGTCGTCACCAAAAGACCGTACCGTACAGAACTGAATCAATTGAACCGCGTTAATTCCAGCAGCTGGAACTAACAGCGGCAGCAGCAACAAACAACAAACAACATCATCATCGTTATCATCATCATCATCAACAACAACAACAACAACAGCAAGAACAATAACAAAAACAACAGCAACAACAGCAACAGCAGAAGCAACAACAACAACAGCAACAACAGCAACAACAACAACAACAACAACAACAACAACAACAACAACAACAACAACAACAACAACAACAGCAGCAGCAGCAACAACAGCAACAACAACAGCAACAACAGCAACAACAACAGGGACAGCAGACGTGGCAAACGACGGGACAGTATCTGCTGCCATCCTATAAACAGTAAAACGAACAATCATCGAGAGGCGACGAGAGAATGAAATCGATAAGCAGGATGACGTCGAGAATCGTAATGCGGCATGCGGCGGTAGTTGGTATTCGAGTGGCGAATGGTGCTTATGGCGACAAATTCAATTGTGCTGCTTCAGCAGCCGCAACACCGATTTAGGTGTACGTTTTACTTAAACGACTACATCCACAGCCACAATAAAAGTAATAATTGTAAAATATGTTGTTAAAATATGTTAATAATAATAATCATAATCATATATAATACGAATAACATTACTTTTTTGAACAAGGGTTTACTATTAATATCTAAAAAAAATACTTAAATAGGGATTATTCATATATGCATGTAACACAACTATTAATAAATTAAATATATAGTATTTACAATTAGACTTCACTATTAATATTATATATGCTATATAAACGATTCTTATTTAGTCTGTTATCAAAGCCAGCCGGTAAATTTACAGATTAAATTGCCTATTAATCTATACTGCAGTTCCTCCAGGCCTCTCCCCGTCGGGAGCGTGTCAAGAATCATTCTCGCGTTGCCGTGCTGAACTTCCAAGGCGATGCGCTGCCTCACGAACGCTGTGAATCGTGTGTTCCCGTTCGGCTTCTCGATGATCAGCCCGATTGTCCACGTCGTGGCCATGGCGGCAAATGGTGTCCTTGTTCCCCGAGGCATCGTAATGATGAGACTTGTCCCTCTCCGCCGTTAGTGCAACGCTGTCTACCGTGCGGGAGATTGCCGTACAGTTAGGTACCTTCTTCTTTTTCAAGTGTTATCTGAATCAACACGTCCCGAAGCAGTGGTTTCCCCATCCAGCCCAGAGATTTAGGGTCATAACGTCTGGTATAATGCTCTATTCTCTTCATACACATATCTCGGCTCGAAGTACACGACAAACAGCGTGCCTGTTTGAAGGTTCTAACGAGTACATAATTTACGGCGTTGTGGCGTGCCTGCTCCATAGGTGCCGCTTGCTTGCGGCTCAGCCTATGGTGACTTCTCGCATCAGCCATGTTTGTGCCTGGCAAGAACATGGGTGAGTGGCGAGAACACCAGTACCTAAACGGAGGCCGCGTGCGGTCCTGCGCTACGGGATTGGTATTACGGTGTCAAGATTATCAACCGGTCATAGACGTTCAGCCAAAGACCACCAATCATAATCATATCAACCACGACAATAACGACAGCCACAATGGCTGTATAACCCCCAGTAGTAACAATAATTACACAATAATCATAGCAACAATAGTTACACAACAACCATAGCAACAATAATTACACAACAATCATAACACGGATAATTACACAACAACCATAGCAAAAGCGAAGGACCTATGGCTACAGAAACAAAGACCACACCAACACCGGTACGATAGTAACACCTACAGCAACAACTGCACTAGCAAAAACAACAACGGCAACATTCGGAACCGAATAACAGGAGCAACAACAAAAACACAGCTGTAACAAAGACAGTCTCAACAACAGCACAGATAGAAAAAACGAGAACGACAACAACACCAACAACAACAAGGGGAACGTTATTATTAGCAGCAGCAGCAACGACAACAACATCAACAACAACGACAACAACAACAATAACAACAACGACAACAACATCAACAACAACGACAACAACAACAATTACAACAACAGCTGACAAGATGATTCAGGGAGATGACACACCACAACAACAACAACAACAACAACAACAACAGAATCCCGTCGTCGCCACCGTCCACAGTAGATCCGAGCCTCGTTCCGGCCGGGGGGGGGGGGGGGGTTCAATCGGGATACGACACTCCTCAGAAGATTCGCCGCATCTACATCAGTCTTGGCCGGTTAGAAGCTCGCATGCTGCTGCTGCTACTGTCGTTGTCGTCTTCGTTCTCCTCGCGGTGCCCCAAAGCGCCCTTTCTTCCCGCGCCCCACTAAAAATCCGTAGCCCGTTTGTCGTCCAATGTCGTCGTTGCAAACTTGGCAAGCGGAGAAATTGCAGCGGCAGCGGCGGCAGCAAAGGCGATAGAGGCGGCTTCCTCGGACGACATTCCTCGACCTCACTTCGCGAACGCTGCGTTAACAGAACACTGCCACTGCTGCAGCTGCTGCTGCTGCCGCTGCTGCTGTTGCAGCAGCAGCTGATCCTGCTATTGTTGCCTGCTGCCAACGACACGAGACGGGACAGCAGATAGGTGGGCGGGAAGTGGCTAGGCGAGCGGTGGTTTCGAAGCTAAGAGGGCGAAAACTGCAGCTCGTGTTACCACAGCGGCAGGACGATGCCAAACGGTGCGGAGGATGACGACAGAGAATAGAAGCGACAACAACAACAACAACAACATCGACGGCAACAACAACATCGACGGCAACAACAACATCGACAGCAACAACAACAGCAGCAGTAACAACAACAGCAATAACAACAATAGCAACAACAACGACAGCAACAACAACAACAACCACGACAATAACAACAACAACAACAACGTCAACAGCAACGACAACAACAACAACCGCGACGTCAAGAACGGTCGCGGAGGTGCCAGCGACACGGGCGAGACCTACAGCAGAAGCAGCATCGGCAGCAGCAACAACAAAAACCACAACAACAACAATGACCTTGACATAGAAGCAGCTAGCTTTGTTCGTTGTGTCACTGAATCCACTTCGAGTCTCGAACGGGATCAAACAACGCGCAGGCGAAGCGAACGTCGTGGCCGTCGGAACCAAGGAAACGAAGGAACTTGTTGGTTGAAGGATGAACAGCAGCTGAGTTGAGCTGAAACCCGTCGCCGTACGACCTGTCGTCGTCGTCGTCGTCGTCGCCGCGCTGTGCTCCGCTGACAGGTTAATGTACGACAGGTACAGATTGGTAACGGCAAAAGATGGATGATTCCGGAGCTCGGCTTCGTCCGTCGAGATACAAGGCAGCACACGTCTAACAAGCCACGACCTACACACGGGAAGGAGCGACATCTATCTGTCCATCTAATCCTGCAATATGCTATACATATATATATATATATATATATATATATATATATATATATATATATTACCTGAAATAAAGCCTTTGCCTTGCATTTGGGAGGACTGGGTTCGAGACTCAGACCGCCCACTTTTAAATTGGTTTGCATGGTTTCCAATTTAGACGAGGTAAATGCCGGAGTGGATTCAAAATTAGCCATGACATGAAAAACCGTGCACGGGCATTAGTCTTACGAAATATATATATATATATATATATATATATGCGTTTATATATATGGTTATTGATGAATATATGAGTATTGGTGAGTACCAGATACAATCGGGCACTTATGTTGTTTTCAGGAAAACAATGACAGCAAGTAATAATGACAGTAATAATGCTGATATATATATATATATATATATATATATATATGTAAAAATACAAAAATACAAAACGACACTGTGGGCACGATTCCTAGTGTAATAATAAGTCATTATTCAAACGTAATAACCAGAGGCCTGAGCACAACTTTCCGCTGTTTCCCGAGTTGGAAGATTTCCTCTTTTCAAATATAACAAGCGCCAGTTCTTTACCGTGTCCTTTGAGTCGCCGTCAAATTTGAAACGCTTTTGATTTTCGAGGGGGAGGTGACGACGCATGCTTGCTTTATAAGTTGTCCTATATAAATATACTTTTTATTATTATTTTAATATTTTATTTTTTTAATAAAGATTTTTTTCAGGATAAAAGTAGAACAACAATAGTCTTTTGATAACGTGTGCACTATATATATATATATATACATTTTAAAAGTTTATTTAAAATGTATCATATACGCACGTTCAGCACTGCTACACTGGGCAGTGTAGGACTAGCGACTTTAGCCTGGCGTCTTCCTCCGCTAAAGCACACGTTTTCTCCACCCCACAGGTGGTCCGGAATTTGCTAAGCTTACCACATCGGAGCACAGGAGGAGTTTCTTGCGCAATAGTTCTCCTTCTCTTCCAAACCAGCGCGCCTCGCACTCATGTCTGCCAAAGCGGCCGTTGTAGCTTCTGCTCGTTTACCACAGTATTTAACTGATTAAGTGAATATGTTCGTCCGAAGCAACGCCCTAGATTTGGTTCCATCTTTGTCCATTCTTCCTTAAGACAGTGCAATGTTCGAGTGCGTGATTCGCATCGGCGCTCTTGACCATGCCACAGGCGACGTTTCGCGCCTTCTAATATTCATTGCAGGAACTCCTGGAAGCATCCATGATCTGTCAAGACCGGGCCAGGATGGTGGTAGCTTAACCGGCATCGCGTTTTCCTAAATCAGTTTGGTCTTGGAACATTTTTGCTTTTTTCCCGATCAGCAAGTCTCTTCGCATTATTCTACTTCAAACCCAATGTTTACCCTTGCCGAAGACCAAAAGGTCGAGGTTGATTAATGTACAATAACTCTTTTACGTATTACCTTTATCTTTTTAGCGTGTTCTTTTTGTATTCAACCAAATAAGCTGGTTTTAAAACAGTATGTGCAAACTACCTAGGGTCGCCGTTGTATGCATGCCTCTATACACATACAAAGAGTGACAAAAACGCTATCTTGCTCCTGCTGAATATTTTCTCCCGTGAAGTACATCGGGTGAAACATCATTATCGTTTCGTGCATTTTCATAAATATGTACTTCGACACGCCCACATGCTGTCTGCTTATGAAATTAAATATGACAAGGTTAACATTTCCCTCAATGTTGTTTTATAGCTCTCAAAGGCAAGTCTCGCCGACGACGCTGAAAGCGCACGCTAGGCCACGGGTGCAACTAGGATATTGGACTTGTTGGTACTTTTTGTCGGAGGCATTCTGACTGCCTCGCAAAAAGAAGACGCCCAACATCTTAGCGTTTTAGAATGCTATTATGTTCATAACGTTTAAAGTGTCAGTTAACTCTGTGCAGTGTGCCGTTCGTCAGTTCGGTTGCGCTGATAATGAAGACGGCGCGCGGTGCCTGTTCTGCAGCGTCCCGAAAGCAATGAGTGAGACACTGGTTGACGAAATGAACGTTCTACCATATATATATACATATAAAAAAAAAAATATATATATATATATAGCACAAGCGAAATTATGTTACTTTTTTGCGCCTGTTCATGAAATAGAAGAGTCCGAGCGGAGCCCACTGAAGCCTATGGGCGGCTAGAAAGGCGTCGTATCCTTCGTAAGAATCTTAGCAGCGTAACAGCGGTTGCTGTTCGCCGGCGGGCCGGGCAGGTCTGGGAACAATTGTTGAGTTGTTCATTGCGACAAAACAAGCTAGACTAGCGTTCGTCGCCTCCTGCCTAGAGCTCCTAACGTCACGCACATCAGTCTATCTCAATCGCATGATGCTGAGAGGAAGGGCAAAAAAAAAAAAGGACCAATCGTGGTGACAAATCGTCCCAATAATCAAATCTCGCCAGATGAACCGGGCGGCTCGAAAATCGAATCGATTCGCGTGCACTGTTCACGCGCGTTCATCGTGAGATGATGTAAACGGCTTTAAACCGTAGCCATCCCCGGTCATGTGGTTCTATTCGAAAGTGGTTTATTGGTCAAACGTCCAGGTGCTCAGGTTTCTCTGCCGACAGCTCAGC
>QVRM01004372.1:0-5000 GCA_003439945.1 Dermanyssus gallinae | reverse complement strand
CGCCGTGCGATTCCGTTGACGTCGGCGCGCCTTCTGCTCTCTTTCTCTCTCTCGGATCGAGGCTCGAATCGAGGCCACCGGGTAAATAGAATGTTGTTGTTGTTGTTGCAGTTGTTGTCGTCGTCCTTATTGTCGTTGTTGTTGCAGTTGTTGTTGTCGTCGTCCTTGTTGTTGTTGTTGTTGTTGCAGTTGGTGTTGTTGTTGTCGTTGTTGTCGTTGTCCGTTATCGTTGTCGTTGATGATGATGATGATGATTGTCATCGACACAAGACAACAACGAAGCTACTCTTGATTATGATGATGCTGAGGTGGGCCTTCGGACCTCGCATTGCACTCGAACCTGCACCTCGCTCTTACCCTCACTCCCTCTCCATCTTCCTCTGTCGTTCTCTCCATGCCGTTGTTGACGCGCAGGTGCTGCGCGTTGGTGCCGAGGTTAGCGCGCTGTTGTGTTGCTGTCACACGCTTTCGTGAGTCTCGACTCTACGAGCGCTTTAATTCGCTGTCATTTCTCTCTCTCTCTCTCTCTGTCTGTCGCATAGCTCTAGTTCTAGGTCAGCTCGGAGAAACGACGAATGGATCACTTGATTATCATCCACACGCCGAGCACCTGTTACCCGCCAGCATTCCAATGCAACCCGGAACGCGGCTAGAATCTGATGACACCGCGAGCAGCAGCACCAAGAAGCCAGCTGTAAGGCTGCTGCTAACTACTACAGGTGCTGCACTCACTCACCAGGCTCAGCCAGGCCAGCTGAGGCTGTTAAAACAACCTCCTTAAAATTTGTCTGTAATTCTAGCGGCCAGCTGCTGTTACGACTTCGATTTCTTCCATTACTGCTACTCGCAATACAGTTATACTACAGCGACAAATGTGACAGAGGGACAGCACAAACATAGAGCATTCGCATCATCAAGGTGCGCGGTGGAAACCTAGCCAAAACATCACAATCATACACGTTGTCACAATAAGAATAGCAGGACAAACAGCCTATTGCCATGAGAAAAAGGCTGCAGCAAGTTAAGCAAAAGTCGCAATTGCACAAATTTTGTTGCGGTCGAACTAGGTTGAAAAGATTTTAGCAATATCGGTAAATTGTCCGGGAAAGCGCACAGACCATCGTGCCAGCAAGGTGTCGACCCAGTGCAACCCCACCAGTACACCGCTGCCATCAATTCGTCGAAAATTTCGCGTTTTGTGGAACCGTGCATTCGATACAGTGTGTCAACATCGGCGGCGAACCGACCAACCGGTCGGATACTGCCGAGGGTAGAAACCCAGTGTTTTAAGTGTTGTGCAGTATTGTCTGAACAAGGAAATACGTTACGTGCAAGCGCGTGCTCACCAAACTCAGATTTTCCAGTTATTTGTATACACACACTGCGATACGTATGTGTATAAGATAAGATACACGATGGCCGACAAGTAACAAGGGTATTTAACCGCAGTATTTAAACGCAGCTACTCAGACAATGCCGTAGCGATTTTTCACGACTGGGAACAGCCTTGCTTTTTCCAGATGAACCGCTTCTTAACGCCGTCGCTTATATATTTATTTTTTTATTTATGAAATATCAACTATTTTGTCATCACAGATTCACACACTTTCAATGTTCCTGCTATTGCTGATCTATTGTTTCAAAATAGACGCAGAACAAATAGACTAGTTGAAACGAGTAATAATACCAACAACAATTATGCCAGGCTAGACACAAACCGTAACAGTTGAGAAACCACTGCGCGAGTCAATTGCGAGCAATTATCCGTATCATAAATCATCTATTAAAATTAACAAAATGTAGGTTGTACGCTAGTTGGGATCCTCATGGGTTCGTACCATGATACCATGATCGGAAGCCAATGTTTGCACTTTTGCCGTCCCAGCTCAACTTGATTTTGACCTTCGAGTCCTTAGTTATTCGTTGGTCGTTGTGTTTTCCGGTCAACATGCAGCGCTCAGGCTTCCTTCCTTTGGTAAAAGCTTCAGGGGCAGCTTGAGTTTGGCGGTGTTAAATGCAGCTGCATGAACATTATGATAATCAAAGCAGTTATTTGAAGTGTTTCATGTCTGCATGTAATGTGAAATCAGATTCCAACTCAGGAACGGTCGTAGGTTCCTAAGTGAGTTTACCTTTCTAGGAGTTATACAAGTTTAGATGAAGTCCAGTCTTTGGCGCTGACGCTAATTTCTCACTAATTATAAGTGTTGTTGGGTCAGTCCTTTATGACGCTGTCCGAGGTTTTAGCAGTACGGGTTCATGTTGTACTTAGGGCAAAGTGTCCGTAACTTGCCAAGAGTAGAGAACTGTTGTTTACCAGGATAACGTAAGCTGCTGCCTGCTAAAAATTTGCGAGTTTGGCTGGATATACACTTAACAAATGGCGTTATGAAGCTTGGGCTTTTTACTGCCATGTTTACCTGTCGGCCAAAATCTTTCTTGTTGAGAGAGAAACTTGCGCTTCTAGGAAGCTGGATGTTGTGTTTTGTCTAACTCCAGGAACAGAGGCCTCTATAACTGAGAGATGTTAAAGCTAATTTATCGGCAGAAGGAACTCAGTTGTATGCAAGCGTGTATATATATAAATATATATATATATATATATATATATATATATATATATATATATATATATATATATATATATACATAATTTAGTTAAGTGTAGCAAAATATACATGTGTGATGTAAGAACATGTACACACCCCGCTGGGGCATACCTCATGGCGTTAGGTCCAGGTTTGGGCTATATATATATATATATATATATATATGTATATAGTCCTTTAACCATAGTCGAAACGCAGAATGTTACTCGCTCAGAAACGAGATTGCACTGCCTAGCATTCCTACTTGATATTAACAAAACGCTTTGAACTCAATCTCATGGAACGTGATTATGTCGCGTGATACCAGGGAGTTGGAGAGGATAGCAGTTGGCGCCCTACAAGATATTTCCATCTGGCTCACTCCGCTTGGACTTTGCCTAGTTCCACACAAAACGGTGGCAATATTTCTGAACAGACAGAAACGCCCCCAAGCCCTCTCCAGCTGAGCAAAATACTTTGGGGTGCTCCTAGATACCGGCCTGACAGGCACTCCAGATGTGCACTACGCGGCAGCTTTAACTGTTGCTTAGAAACCTACCACAGAACTCTCAAGATTGCTGCCGCGCACATGGGGTGTCCTTCGATGATCGAAGGTGCCTCCTGGCGACGGTAGAAGATAGCATTATGCTATACGCAGCCCTATCGTGGCAGCGTACAGCTATGCTGGTTACGTGCCGGCGGCTCCTAGATAAAACGCAGAGACCGTTGGCTCTTAAGACTGCAAGAGCCAACAAAACTGCGTCCACCGCTGCTGTCCAAGTTCTAAAGGAGGAGACACATAGGTGTGCGGGTTCGAGCCCCACCGTTGCACATTTGTAATTATAGGAGTCCGTCTATGAAGCAAAGCAAAAAACAGTTCCGTGGAGGTTCAATCTTGGCTTAGGGTCAGCCCGAAAAGTATAGATCTTATGGCATCTACAAGCTCTGAAGAGCACAGTCCGTCAAGTGGGCTTCTCTATCTCTCAGGAGGACGCACGGCGTCAGACACTAGACGCTTGAAGCAATAAATAGATGGAGGACCAAGCGGGTTTCCAAACCCGCTCTATTATCCCTGATGTTAGAGAGTGGTTTTAGAGGCAAGAGAAGTGATTGTTTTTCCCTGTGACCTAATCTCTGACGGGCCACGGCACCTCTAGAAAATACCTGCATCGTATCATACGTGCCGCGTCGCCGGCGTGCATCTTTCTAGGACTCAGGAGAAGAAGACGACGTCGACCACACCTTCGCAATATGCGCGGTGTTCACCGCGGACAAGGCAGAGTTGACGCGGCTGTTAGACCTGTTTTTTATAAGGAGGGAAAACGCTTTAGGCGCGCTGTGCAGGACCACACGCCGGCTTGTAGTTCGATGACTATCAAAGTCTTTGTATTATCTGCTAAAACCCTCATACCTCCTGTCATCCCTCGAAACCGGGTGCTATAGGTGAAGCTAATATTGCTCACAGTTAAGGGGGACGGCTCTTAAACCAGTAAACTCCCGGTAACCTGAAAACAAATGGCGCAGATTCCTCTTGCACGACGCCCACAGCAAGCACATCATGAATTATTTCGCGATGTGTGCTCTGCCCACGTATCCCTAAGGGTGAAGTAGGCATTAAAGTAGTATTAAAAAACGGTTCCAGCACCTCGCCTTTTCCTGAGGTTATCTAGGTGAAATGGTTTAGTTGTATTATGCCAACAGCATTTTTCCTCTCACAACAGTAGTAGTAGTAGCAGAAAACGGCTTTCATACGATGTTTTGAGTTACAAAAACTAGCTCCATCGGGGTCAGCATACTCTTGTACTATTTGCTCGACGACTTCCGCTGCCTCCAGGAGAGTTTGATCGGCTTTGACCTCGAGATGGCTCTACCGAGCGTGATATTACTGTAGTCATCTTCGCCATTTATTTGGCTAGAAGATTGTTGTTTAGAAAGCTGTCTTCGGATTGACCTTCCCTGCAAGAATTCATTGCGGGTATTCGTCTTTGAGCGGCGATTTCGTGGCGGTGGTCAGCGAGTTTACAATCAATCAATTTCATTTATTCACCTTTGTAGGTACAGTCGAATACTTAGTCAACAAAATTCGTGTACTATACAAGGGTAACACACAAGACTAGAGTCATTCAGGAATAAAAACATTTCAGCCAAGTCAGCTTGCCAGGCTTCTCAGCGATTGTACTAGAAGGCAGTTAGCCGGTAGCTGGTATCTATCACAAAAACTCCCACATCTAGAGCATTTACAACTATCGCAAGGGTCATGGAAACCCGCTCCGCACAGAGCTTGTGTGAAAACCATGAATGGCGAATCGGTCACAACATGTCTGTTTAATCTATGTGTCCTTTCCACCCACTATTCCTCATTGCCCTCGTGTTAAGAACTCTACGTCAATGTCCGCCACTTTGTCCTCCCAA
>QVRM01004371.1:0-45307 GCA_003439945.1 Dermanyssus gallinae | reverse complement strand
CCACCTTCTTTCCGATCCTTCGAAGCATTTTTAAACGCGTCTTTTGAGATCGAGTTGAGTTGCTTCAACTCTTGCGTCGGACGGTCTTGCGCAATTGTCTTCAAAATTCGGTTAGTATTTCCTATTGACCGCAATTTCAGATGGCAAACAAATTTTCGAAGATGATTCCTTGTGGTCGAAAGAAAAACAATCAAGGAACCTTGGTGTTGAATCTGCTCTGAATAATTTCTTCGGTCGACCTTCTATAATAAGCACCAGTTGGAGGTTAAGGTTTGGTCTCGAGTGTTTTGGGACTTTTGATCATTATAAGCAGTTGTATTATTTCCACCACTTTTAAACAAATGTTTTCGTCCTTAACTTAACCTGTGTTTAAGGACGCTGGCGCTTCTATGCAAAGCCAACCGAATTGTCCTAGTGATTTTGGTCTGGCGGCAAAACTTAAAGTACTGCAGTATGCCGATCCGTCTCCATGCGGCAAGAGTCACTTGGGAATTTGTTTGTAATTCTGCCGCCATACCAAAATGCCGGCACTGACAGCAAGGTGTTTGTAAACACCGTTGGTCTATACCCTTTCACCAGCTGTACTATGAAGATGAATATGGTTAAATAAAGTTAGGTGAGCGCATGATGTTCTAGTGTTCCAGCAGCAGTGGCCACTTCGTTGGGTGTCATGACGCTCCTGGCGGGCTTTTACAGAGCAACTAAGCCCGCTACGGTCGACGATCTAAGACGAAATATTCGTTAGGAAATTTAAAAATGCTTAAGTTATGTCATTAAGAAAATTGCCGAAACGTCCCGGAGCGGCCATCTAGACGGCTCGTGAGGTACTCTTTAATAAAACTCGAACTTTGATCGCACCTAGTCTACTTTGTCATTTTTATACTTTCTTTATATTAAAAT
Organism: Dermanyssus gallinae; assembly: GCA_003439945.1. NCBI lineage: Eukaryota > Metazoa > Arthropoda > Arachnida > Mesostigmata > Dermanyssidae > Dermanyssus > Dermanyssus gallinae. Next base: position 44,407 of record QVRM01004371.1, on the reverse strand, counting down.
GTTGAATGACCTTTCCCACACCCTATATGTAAGTGTATATGTGACTGCCTTGTTGGTGCTATCGGCATCAACAGAGCCGATTCCTTACATTGAGCCGCCACATTAGCGTTAACAGACTCGCGATTCGCACCACAGTCGCTGTCTGGACCACCGGTTTCTACCGAAATAGAACAAGCGGTCACCGTGACGTTGCTGGTTTGCGGACCGCTTTCAGGCCATCCAGCTAATCCGTGGGTTTTGTATTATGTATGTCGACATCGTACACGATATGAAGACGTACGCTTGCGATCACCTCGCATAACGTGGCGCTACCTTGTCCCGGGATGTGACAGCGCCCGTCACTACCCAGCATGTCAAGCACCTTCGTCGTCTTCAACCGAGGAGTGGTCGGTTAAAGAACGGACTTGACGGGTCAGGATGGATCTCGGCTGGGCTGAGAGTCCACGCTGCAGCGCCATCGATGTCTGCACGACGATGCTTGTTAGCGTGCATGCGGCGGCATTGCGCACAGCAGGTGGCATTCCGTTGTTTGAGAAGCCAGATCCCGCTTATCCAGGTGTCTAATGTTGGAGCTAGTGCTGCAGCAGCCAGCGAATTTATATTTGGTTCGCTTGCTGTTGTTGTTTTTATATGATGAACGTGATAACATTATGTAGCAAACGCGTAATAACAACCGAGCAAACACAAGGTGAAACGTAACACAGGAACATATTTCAAAGAGAAAAATCTATAATGCAAGGCCGAGACCCACCCGGCAAACTCGATAGCTTGCCCTGTATACAAAGAAGCTAGAAAGCTCAGAATGGCAGTTTCGAAGACCATGCAATTTAAATCGTTGCTTACGATAACAGTGACGAAGGCCTCAGAATAGGCGGAGACTAAACCAAGAAGACAACGCCTGACACATATTGTAAGATGGCAGTGGCGCTGACGGAAGTTACCGCAGAGGAGATGGAGGCAAATTCCATCATTGACCTCCAAGTCAACTCGGAAAAACCAGGTGGGAAAGACGGCTTAGACCAGCTTAGGGCAGCTGGGGAAAAAGCAAGACCCAATATAGAATGCAAGGAGCATGACAACGAAATTCCTCTAAATTAGCGTGTAGAGTTGTAGCGCCGCTCATTACATTACTAAGGCAACTGTGGCCGCCCCGAACATTAGCGCGAGCTTGATTAGTAAGTCAATTGTGGCGTTAGCAAAATACCAGCAGTCGCTCGAAGAAGTAAAAAACGCAGAATGCTATGAAATGCTAGCTAATGAATGGTGCGTTTGTTTTCAGCTGTATGCGTCACCAAATAAAAGTTTAGGACTGAATTTCTGGGAATTCTTAAAAAGCTAGGACTAGGCGAAAACGTATACCGCTAGGAAGATAATTTACAGCCTTTGATACAGGTTGGGGCAGGGGGAACAAGAACTTGGGAAGAACGGCCGATTGGCGAACCACAAATACGGCTTTCATAAGAGATGATCCGCATTGTCGGCGATTGAGAAAATACTGGAAAACGCAGCTGAATAACGGCAAACGACATGAGGAAAGCAGGGAGTCTGGCCACTGACGTCGCTCAATATCAAGCATGCGTTTAACCTTGTAAAGTAGAGGCGATACGACAGCTAGTGGGCGCCAAATATATGTCGGAATATATTAGGCGGGCGGTGGCTAACTATCTGAGCGAGTGAAGGACGAACTTGAAGACAAGGCCAGTGAAGTCCTGGAGAGGGTGGAGAGTTGGATGGAACATCGCCGTCTTAGACTGACGGAATAAAAAAAGACGGCGATCCTCCTGAGGCAAGAAAAAGAATAACGCTAGAAGTGCTACGACTGAAAGTGGACAAAATGGCAAGAACAGAGCGACAGGTGAAGTATCTAGGTGTGATGCTACAGCAGTCCATGTCGTTCACGCCTCATGTGAGTGTATGTTTTGAAACGAGCTGCAGCTGTAGCCAAATATATATATATAGATATATATATATATATATAGATATATTATATAATATATATATAAATATATATATAATATATATATATATATAATTATAGTATATATATATCTATATTCTATCTATATATATATATAAATATACTCTATATTATATATATATATCTATATATATATATATCTATCTATCTATAGACAACGTCCCGTGTAGGGAAAGCAGCAGAGAATAGTAGAAGGTCGCTAGTCCCCGTAGTCAAGGTAATGCTATATGAAATATGTAGGCATGTGTGGCCGACTTCGTGGACATCGCCAGTCTGAAGTAGGGCGACTCTTCAACTGTAGAGCCTGGGTGCGGCGACTATTCCGGAACACTCAGAGATTACTGGCAAAACGCATCTGTCGAGCCTACAGGAAGGCGACGACAGTTACAACATTTGTTATCTAGCTAGACTGATAAAGTGGAACTTCACAATATGAAGGCATGTCCGTCTCAGGCTAATGATAAGTAGGAGATCACTCGACGATGCTAAGCAGACGTTAACGAGGCAAATACTATTGCAGCAGAAATGGCAAGGGAACCAGGTTAAATCAGAATGATAAAAGAGAATAGTACCTTATATACGTGTATAATACGAAAGATAAAAGACGATAAAACGACAATTTCAGCTGAGCGGAAGCACTGTAAAGTTTCGTTCAGCTTTGCGCATACGAGTATAACTGGCTGTGACAAACAAATTCCCCTCGGCCGCAAATAAGTCTCAGCAAGCTAGAAAAAGCTTTATATCTACTCCCAGATGCGGCCAAAGTGGACACAGACTTTTACGAGCGGTCACTTCGGTGGGCCACTCAATCTGCAGCATTAGATAAGAGAAACACTGCGACGAGACACAAACCATGGTTTGATCACAAATGCAAAACCATCAAAATACGCATATGTTCTCACACCGATTGGAGCCTGTCAGGGTAAACCTATTTGACGTAAAGAAAACGCATAAACGAATAATTTAGTGGAAGAAATCTTAGAAAGAATATGAGACTCTGCAGCGCACACACCAGGTACGAGAAAGCATGTAGAGGTCATGAATCATCTTACTGAAGATATCTGCTATAGCAAACCCACTAATAAATGACGAATAATGGGTCTCGCAATTCACAACCCTACTGAGTCACCATATACAACTGCCTAACAATGAACACGCACCCCACATAGAGCCTGACTGGGAAGACTTTACAGAAGGGGAGGTTTGAAGAGCTATACTAGCGAAAACGAAGGTCCTGATTATATTTACTACGAACATCTTGAACAAGCAATAATACACGTAGCCCCAAAGCTAACAGCTCTGTTCAGTGCATGCCTAGAACAAGGGCACACCCCCAAGCACTGGCGCTGAAGCTACCTGCAACCAATTTACAAAGGCAAAGGCGACGTCACAGATCCAGCAAACTACCGCGAGATAGCATCAACTAGGGTAGTTTACAAAATATTAGTTTCACTAATTGTGACACGACTATACAACAAATGCAAAGACCCAATACCTACGGAACAGATGCTACTCGGAGATCTTACACAGATTGACACTAATACTGGAATAAACGTTTTCAAGATAAAAATAGCTCCAATCAAAACTTACTGCCCTCGGGTCATTGCGCCAAACCTAATCCTAGACAACATGAATAAGATAATAAAAGCTAATTTTGTGAAGTATATGCTTCTATTTGTGAAGTATATGAAATTATAAAAGCTAATTTTGTGAAGTATATGCTCGGACCACCGCGAAACGCAGCGACAACCTTGGCGCTGAAACTATGCGAAGAGCGAAGCTTTGTGGAAGATCTTATTCTGGACAAACACCATTTTAGCGCGCTGGTCGTAGCGCAATATCGCACCCACAGAGAAAAGCGTAATTTGAACTCTTCTATAAAGAGGTTCACCGACGGCTTTGCATTCACGGAAGCAGGGAATGCAAGCAAACAGACGCATACTCTGTAGACTTACCTGGCATGGCTACCACCAACATATATATATATATATATACTTACCTAAAAGGGTTTTGCTTTGAAATACCAGACTGTGTATGTACAATAAATATTGTGGCTCATGTAATATTGACCTATACCACATACTTCAGTGCAAGGAAATAGAAGCTGGTTCGGTGCATGCAGTAGTGAAATATGTTATTAGCCAAAATAAATTTGAGGTATTATCTACCAATTTCTGGTGAAATAAACTTGTATATATATAATACGAGAGTGCCTTCATGGAGAGACGGCCTATCCTCTCCGCCGCACCTGAAAGGTGGTTTTATCGGACTCTCTAATGTGCTACAGTGGATATGATGACACGGCAGAACACACGGTGTTTAAATGCCAAGGTGTCAGTAACGTTAGATAGGCTATACAGAATGATAGAATAGAAGCAGTTCTCCCCGGAGAAAATAGCGAAGATATGACTCGAGCTAAGTACAGGTAAATGCACGTAAGCCGCTTTGTTCGACAGACTATGACTAAGAAAGAATTTGCCAAGCGAAGTGGGAAGGCACAAACCGAATTACCCTACAACCAAGGGAGTAAAGGTCAATGTAGCATATACGGGAGATATTATACTATAAAATGCATTCCGGGCATGTCTGGCCTATAAATGTAAAGACGAGTTTCGAGTCGGCATTACACGTAAACAAGTGTCGAGTCCTACACTTTCAACCAATTATATCGATAAGGTGTACCCAAAGGCATTTTCTCTTCCTTGTGGAAAATTAAATGAGACTCATCAACGCTTTATAACGGAGATCAGACTCGTTCATTAATTTTTAACTAAATGTTTCTTAAAAGCAACGTAACACTACTTATGCTTACCCAAACCAAATGCCGCAACAGCGACTGCCACCCAAGATATATTCAAAAATAGAAAAAATCTTGAGTGACTTTTGAAGCTATGTTGTGCACCTTATTTGCTAGTCATGTTATGTATTCACGTTACTTTAACATCATCTCGCTGGGACAGCCATCAGAAGGTGCCAGTTTAGAAGCAAACACCTCCTTAACAGTTATTGTGTTACTAGATAAGATTATTTTCACTCCAACGCTCTTTCTCTTTCGAGTGCACTCTCCGAGTGCACCATTAGCCGTAAGCCAGATAAGTATCTTATTTAATTCTAAACGTTTTAAATGTCATATCATTCGCCTTTGAGAAGCCTCACTATTATGAAAGTTATTTTGATGAGATGAAGCATTTTTGGTTTCATAACAACATTCCTATCTAAAAGTTGAAGTGTCCACAATGGTATTATTTATTAGTGCCCTATATTGACTTTATCTTTAGTCCGTTTTGCGAAGTTCTTAGATGTTCTTGTTGAATGTATTTGCTATATTACGCAAGTAATATTATCTATCGATATAGCCGTACAGAAATAGCTGTATATCGATATGTACAAACGCCAACCTAATTCTGGGTCGCTTGGTCACATCTAATAAAAGCGTCTGCATTGGGTAGTAAAAAATGTGTGATGTGTTTCTGAATAACAAGTAAAATGCTGCCTTCTATGCAAGATCCTATCATGTTTTGATATACCCCTATTACAACTAGCTCTTAGTTTTTCAGAATTCGTATTTCAGAATAATCTGCAGCATATATTTTTATTATTGCATGCTCCTCTTAATTTATATAACTTTCCTATGTAGCACTTTGGGGTGGACAATTGTCTCCGCGCGAACCTGTGATCACGAGTTCTCTTACCCAGGGCTGGCCCAGTTCAACAATGTGCCCCGAACAGACGCTGCATTTCCTCGTTGAATGTTGAGCGACTGCCTCTAACGCAAGAATTCGGATGCTCTCGAGTCTCCTCTCGAAAGATTAAGGCTTCTACCGACGCGCTGAATCAGTTTGAACGTAAGGGGGCCTGCAGCTCTCATAGTCTCGAACGCTAACGGACAAAATTCGTGCGGATAATCAACGCTTGACGAACGCTTGAATGAATATATATATATATATATGTATATATAGTCCGCCTAATCTTTGGCATCCTGATACAATGTGCATAGATAACCTTATCATAGAAGTATTTTTATGGCTAATATTTTGTTTGCGTACGCCTTTCTTTCTATAGGCGCTTTTGCAGGGGGGGACGCACGAGAGTTCTAGAAGCGCCTGAGAATATTCGAGTGCTCCTAGACTTTAGGCACGCCAGTGAAATGGTGTGAAGTCATCTTCCAACATGTTTTTAAGCTTTAAATGCATCATAAATACTGTTTTGACCAGTAACAGCACACTAAATCATATCGTTTAGTTTGAGTGTAAGTAAAGGGTGCGGTCCTGTGATTTCTGCTTACTGCGTATGCACTCTTAGTGTGACGTTCGTGATACTTATTATTATATATTAACACCTCAAGCGGCACATGAGCGAAAACAATCCCTTGTTATAAGGTTGTTGGAAAGGCGATGGTACAATTTTGTTTATTTTTGTTTATTTGACATCGTCTGCAAAATATCGTATTATCTTACAAGATAGTGTAATATTACAATATACATTTTTCGGGAAGTTTTGATTTGAGTGGCGGAGTTACGACTGTCAGGGAATGTCTGTCTGGATATCGACAAGTTGTTAACATGACCAGTCTATGCCTGGCAAGACCTCTCTTTGTGAAGAAACTTTTACACACAGAACTTGTTGCCCTGTTGGGCTCACCCAAAACTAGTGAAGCATGTGCAGCATTGCTTCGGTTTAAGTTATTGTTATCTGGACGTATGTTGTAAAAGCTTTGAGCTTATCTGCAAGTGAGGTGCAAAAAGAGAACTAAGAGAACCCTCAGTGCTTTTACACTTGTTTTCAAGGTTGCTGCAACATCAAGACTAACATCTCTAACATCCGAGGGACGTCTGTTAAGGCGGCTCAAGTGTCTCTGTGCGACGCCTTGTTGCGAATGCTTCATTTCATGGCAAGTGAAGAAGCGTACATCGGCCGAATATGACCACTCTACCATGTTTTGGTTTGCTTTCGTTTGGGCTTTGGTAACAGCCGTGGGTTAGGAAGGAGGTACTCTTTGCGTGGCAGATACGCCCCTAAAGCTTGCGGCAAAGGAAACCTTATTGGTAATGAACGATCAGGTTGCACCTTTTCTACGGCAGTAGCTGTGACATCTGGAACCTCGGTTATCGCTGCAGACGAATGCGATGCCTTATTGAAAACTTGTTAAAACACTTTTCCATGATAATACTGTTCGGCTCACGGATGTAAGCCACCAGCGTATAGGAAGAGGATTCTGCCGTAAAGGGGTCAGTACAGTTCAAGCACCTTGAGTGTTTCAAGCAACTGGTAGCCAGATGATCACAACCTTGCGACAAGTACACCTGTCCGCTAGACGTCCCACTCGTTGACGATTGTAGCATAATTTAGGTTGAGAAGGCTTTATAACTTCGAAATAGGTTTTGCGTCCAAGAATACGAACACAGACAGTTGACGGTCCAATGTCAAGATCGTCTCGTTGAGTAGTGTCCTAATGGCGTGCATTGTGCGGCATATGCGCCGAACGTGCACCACACCACAACCCGCTAGCTCTCTGCGTATCTCGTCGTCTGCACATTCGACATCGACGCCTTGAACTCTTGATTTAAATGAGACTAGAATCTGGCAGGTCGTTGTCACGGATGCCAGCTCTATTACAGAAAGCTGCGCGGGGCTTCCGGTCGCACCCTTTGTGTTGACCCCATGCAATAAGAGCGGCTTTACTGCTTGATCGTGCAATCAGGGAAATGGAAGTGAACCTCACATCACCGGAGCAATATGCCATCAGCAAATCGTTAAAAGCAGGCCCTCAGTAGCCTTTCTCTGAACCACCACTTTCAAAGCGTTATATTGATCACTGAAGGCATTCATTCTCAGCTTGTTCAACTGACGTTGCTCACAAGATAGAGTCTTCTTTTCACGCTACTCTTACCACTAGCGTGGACGATGGTCGCACTGATCACACTCCGCAACGGGGCTCTTCTTTCGCTTGCACCGTGCTCTTCCGTCTACAATTTCTAGCGTTTCAGCACCAGTACTGGAATCCGCCTGTGATGCTTCAAACGATGCGCCACAAGCCCTGTTTCCAGCCTGCTCCGAGACACGTGCTTGGGTCGTTGTAGTTGGTGCCTCTTTGGCAATTGCAGTCCTGAGCCTGAAGCTATACAAACTACCAGGCGGCTTACTGTCGTTGTACTCTACCGGCAGCATTCTCTATATCCAAAAGCTAGGACAAATAGAGGTATACTAAAGTATATGGAAAAATCACCACGCTTAGGAGTTGAACCGATGCTTGTCAATTGACCGTCGGTGGTGTTACCACACGGCTACGATGACGGCACAGATAAGCCGTTCATTCATAAGCCGCAAAAACCTCTAACCGCAGGTTGGTCACAGCGCTATGGCTAGCAATGACGTTGGCAAATAGTTGTCAAAAAGCTCACAAGAGAATAAAAGCCGTTCGAGGAGTAACCTGAGTTGTACAATCGCTAGCCTTGCCCCTCCCTGGTATCCATATAATACGATGAAATCACCGAGGCTCGCAAGAAACTTGCCCGGCCTTTTGAGGTAGACGAAGTTTGGAACGCAATATGAAGGACTCGGTGGGTGAGGCAGCAAACCCTGACCTGATATGGAACGAGCACCTAAGAAGAACAGCACCAGAAGCAGCTTTGCTGCCCTTTTTATTGAGGTATTGAAGACTCTGTCTGTCCACAAAGTGGGGAACTAACTATTTCAAAGGAAAAAGGTCATCTACTAGCTCCCTCGTCGTACCGCGAAATTGCAAGAGAACTCCAAATTTGCAATCTTCTCTCAGCAATATTCGCTCACCGAGCGATCTACCGAGCAGACGCGGTACCCACAGTCACATACGCTTATGTACGCGGTCACGTTGCAGCTGTACGTTGGCCGTAACTCCAAGGTGGATCAATTTAAATAAGCGCGATACATGCGACAAGGCGACAAAGGCCGCAAGGACTCAGTGCCACTGAAAGGCGTATAACAGGTTCCGTACCTTGGAATGATAGTCTGAATACTACAACATTTGTTAGGCACGCGAAGGAATTTGAAGAACACATAACATAATAAGGAGAGATGCGGTCAATGATAAATACCTAATTGAGTGGGATCAGAAATTGGGTAAAAGTTAAGTCCTGTTCTACAAGACCTAGGCAATGAGATAGAACGAAGGACCCAAGCTAGAGAAGTTTATACTCTATAATCAGCCTCGCAATCCATGGCTTCCAGACAAAGACATGCACGCGTGAGAAGTATCACTAAATGACATCTGAGTGTGGATGTCAATTTAAATCAAAATCACCTTTATATAGTCAAAAGGGGGAAGATAATTACAATAGTATAGAATATTCACAAACTTGCAACGTAAAAAATTATAGGTATTTCAATATAGCAAATGCATATGTGCCGTGCGCGACAAGAACATATTATTGACACTCCCTGTCCTTGCTGTTTCGACAGGAGTTCTCGTGTTAATGCCTCTAAGATTACGATAGAATAATATATAATAGTACGACATATTGTTTGCTGTCTTAAATCGTTTGTACATTTTATGATGGGCATTTAATTGCAAATCTGTCATGTATTGCATGACTAAGCCATTGCTATCCATATTACATTATCCTGATACTTTGCGAAAAATTTGAATTAAACCTCATCATTGGTTTTCACATGGTCGCGAGATTTTGCCACAATATGTAAATTTTGGTACAATTTAACTACAACTTTATAAATATAAACCTTCAGTCTATTTGTGATAAAACATCTGAAAATTATCTGTATAAGAATGTGGCAGATTGCATAGTTCTAGTTTTATAAATATTAGCAAATCATTGCGGAGTCATGGTTACGCCAAAGTCTTGAATCGAGTTTACGATGGGTATAACTTCACCGTCAAGTGCGTACTCGTAGAGTTCAAATTGCGGCACATTTTGAGACAGATATAATCATCATGACATTAATTTCACTCATATTGAGTATGTATATAGCATTGACACGTATACAGTTGTCAGCTGCTCTTGGCATGCTATTCGCGAGAGGCAGTGCAGTGATCTCTTCGTTAGGGTCAGACTCCGTGTACTCCTCGTCAAAGTTCATATCTGAACAGGCCAGTTGATGATAGCCATGAACTATGTATGCAATATAGACGTGGCGATTGTCACTCAAAACCAAACCAGAAGTGAGAGGCACTGAAAATATCTAGGCGTCCAACCTTTTGTTCAGCATGTTATTTTATCCTATGTCGAGCTTTATTTTCCCATTCCGAAATGAAGCTTTCGAATGGTACTGTACGCAGCGTGTTCAACCTCAATCGAGTTATCTTAACAATCGGTGCACGGCCTAACATCAGGTACACAAGGCAGCCTTTTGCCCACATTGAAAGGCAAGTACTCGGTCTATGAACATTCTGGAACACCTTTCAAACAAGCCACAATTTGTCCGAGTGAAGTGTTCCCGTGCCTTGGAATAATCTTGAGGTAGAAGAGTGCCACTGCCATGAGGACGGACAGACGCCGTACGTATTCATACAGAGTATGCGCACTGGCTCGACGCTATGCGCAGTGAAGTGAGTCAGATATAATTATTTATTCGTTCTACACATGAAGAGTACAACCGGCTCTCGAGTGGCCACAACGGTTTAAATCTGAGCGTACAGTTTGTGTGTAATGCTGATAGACAACATACGTAGTTTCATGGCTAAATATTATTTTTAGTTTTTATTTGAAACCCAGAAGTTGAAAACACAAATAAAATTGGTTCATTTCACAAGCCCTGAGGTACACTAGAGGAACGAGGAGCGCATTCACGATATCTGTTCTTTATTCTTACAACCAGGGAGATGTCAGTCAGATGAGTCCTAATCTAGTTAACCAAAACCATTTTTTAATTTAGTTAAAAGCATGCTGTGGTTAACGAGTACACGGCCTAGTCGTAGTATATCTCGACAAGCTATATACTTCCCTTTGGTCAAACCATGCTGATGTTAGTCTAATAGCCCACCTAATGAGGTTTTAAAAATATGATACACAAAAAGCGTTTTAAATATTTTACTGAGACTGTGCAACGGGTCAGTAGTTATCTACAATTGATTAAGACTGGATGTTGTTCCGTGATCTAAAGCATAATATTTTAAATAAGATATATTTTAAAAAATCTAAATTTAAAGCACTTTTTTAATACGTCTACCTTTTCAGAGCCATCGGTTAATAGGCTGTGTTGAAGAGTAAGTGTATTTATTATTTTATTTTCGGCCGCTTGCTAGCATATCTAAAGAAGGGCCCTCCAAGATTTTTGTTGTTGTTTGCACTGTGGTCTTGTTTAACTTTGATTTCGATAATAACTTACTCATAAAATACAATTATTTGGTGTACCGCTGTATTTTTGGCATACATCGTCGAAAAGCACGTATATCAATTCAGTTTTTATTTCACCACAAAACTGGTAGATAGTTAATTCATGTTTCATAAGGTGTCACGGCGTGACACTTTGGTCTCACGATATGTGTTTAACTCAGGGTGATAAGGACGTTCCGCAAATTTCTGCGCAAACAAGTATATAATATCGTCCAATATCACACGCTCTACAAAAGCTACAAAAAAAATCTTTAATTTAACAATAGCTGGGCTTCATGCAGATTAGTGAACGGTTCTTTTGCATGGCTTCTTTCCATCTCTGTTACCAAAAGACTGGGCCATCAGTATAGTTCTCCGCTACAAAATTTAAATTTCTGTTCTCTCTATAGGCTCGATATAAATCTAGAATATGCGCTGTAAATGGTGTGTTATTAATTGCGAGGTATTCAAAAAGCGTTCTCTCTCAGCACATCTCTAAGGCAAGTGTTGCCGATGCGCATTTCGAAAGCCTTAATACACGCCTAATATTGCAGACCTTCTGTTTGTTCAGACCTTCAGTTCCAAATAGCTTAGGGTCAAATATGGTGCTATTGTAGAAACACAGTGTGACGCCTAAATACGAAAAGTGGCTAACTAATTTGAGTGTTTTTTCATAAACGCATAGACCATGATTCCTGGCCGCGTATGACTCTCATCTGCTAAAACGTAAGACCTTTGACTTTTCGGCGATAATCTTGAACTTGTTTTCTTCGCACCACTTTGCAATTTCGTTGAGGTAAATGGCTACGAGATTTTGCTGAAATTACTAGGTCGTCGGCACAAAATTCCAAAATGGGCATAAGTCTGATCGTCGGCACAAAATTAAAATTAAAATTACGGAGTAAGTCTAGTTACATACAAGATAAAAAGACATTGACTAGCTAAGTCTTCTTGGTTATCCCCCGATAGTTTGTGTTACGGGCATTTGTACATAGTGATCGCCGTTTCTGACCAAAATTATATTATGCGCTAATATATTATTAATCAATCATATTTATTTCGCTCAAATAGAGTATGTACAAAATAGTTCATGCTATTATTAAACATAAATACTTGTTGTTTTGCCGTTCCACCGAGAGAAGAAGTGTAAAGATCTTCGTTGCAGTGCCGGACAATCAACCGCGTGGTAGTTAGCGCATTGCTGCGAGCAGAACCGACAAATACACTGAGTAATATAGTCTTCATGAAACTCCCTACGGGAGCATACGAGGTGATGTAACCCGTGTACAATGTACCTGGTATATACATGCCTGTCATCGCAGGCCACCCCGGCTCACAACCAAACAGAGTTAAAGACGTCGAGCGTTCTTACCTCCGTCGCTGCTTCCGTGAAGTTGCGTCGGCACTCTCCCAAGAAATGGTTAGGTGGCTCCGTCAATGGCATACGCAGCCTAAGCCGAAGCATCTCCACCATCGGCGCACAGTCCGACTATACATGCTAATATATTATGAACGAGGTTAAAAGGGGTCAGTCCTAATAAACAGTCCCTTGGCAGGCAATCGAAAGCAGTTTGAAAATCAATAAACGCAGCATATGTTATTTATTTGTTAGAAAGGCGGTTTAATACATGATTTAAAATAAATTCAACTACATCGGACGTTGATCGCCTCCTTGAAAAAAACGTATTGTTGTGCCGGGATTCGCCTTCTACGTAAGAGTACAATCGACCAACAATGAGCGACGTTAATATCTTGTAAAGGACGCTTGTAAGTGATATATCTCTAAAATTCTTTGGGTCAGTTGCATCCCCCTTTCGCTTAAATATAGGCTGTAGATAGCTTTCTCGCCACTCATCAGGGATTTTTCTTTGTTGAACACATTCATTGTGAAGTTTTGTCAGAATGTGGCATAATACGTCGATGTTAGACTTCAGGTGTTCATTACGAATACGATCCTGCTGATTCTCCGTTTTTTATCGATAAAATTGCGACTTTGACCTATGCTGGGGGTCGCGGCGGGTTCCTGTGATCCTGCATCTAGAAGGCTGGTGCAGGGATGTCTACGAGCTGGGACTCCCCTCCGTTGATTATGCATGTCGATTGGGTGTCCGCACTAAGGCCGACAAATGAGGAGCATACCGGCTCACGGCGGAAAACACGTAAATATGATGTATGTATAGATTGAACATTTGATCTACATTATCACAATATAAAAACAACTCTAGCCAGTGTACTTATCACATAACTTTCTTCCAATTGTCTCGTAGTCAAGCTTCCGAAAGTTAAAGCGCCGGCTGTCAGTGATTGTGAGATACGTTTCAGGCATAACCTTGATTGTGAGAGCGTTATGATCAGATCTGACTAGGGCTTTAAATTATACAAGATAATTGACAAAGCTAGGTTGAAATGGCAAAATTATGTCAATAAAGGTGCCGCTATTTTACGACAGCACTAGGTGTCGAAGGATGTCTGACTTCATCTACACATCTACAAGTCAAGGCTGAGTTGACGCCATCCACGGAGACCACTTGAGATACACGATTTCACAAAAACTGCTTACTTCGTATTAGCATTCATAGTTATCAAATTTGACCAGTGCATGCTTGAACGGTTAAACTTTCTAGCAATCTTACTAGCCATCGACCTTGCAGAATGATCACGGACGTCATTCAAACATCTGGTAGCTGCAATAAACGTAAGAAATAAGGACAGCTGAGATGTTCTCATTCCGCTACATGGTACTCGAGATACCTGTGCAGGTAGGTGCTGCTGTCGATTCGCGTTACCTACGTATGAAACTAGGACCGACAACTGAATGTCCCTGAAATTGTTGCATATATACACGCACACGTTTAATAGAATAATCGTATGAATAAATGGTTAGCGCCACAGTCTCAACGTCAGTATTAATTACAACATCTTAACGTTTACTGATCCTTTGACTAGAAAACATAGCAATTTCCTCTTCTCTACTAGCTCTATCGCGTAACACTATAGCGGTCGTCTCGACGGGGAGTCCTCTGTCTGTTACATCATTCCCAAACCAAGTCTCGGCAGTCATTATAGGATCACTGCTATGCATAGATGTATAATGTATGTGGGTCCATCTATGAAGCAATGCGAAAAGCAGTCTCATGCACGTTAAATCTTGACTGAGAGTCAGCCCCGAAAGGATTTTTTTAAATCCTTGTGCCGCCCCCTAATCGAGCGAGTTGCTCATGTTATTGGTGCCGTCAGCAATAGCGGAGGACAACGCCCAGTAGAAATAGTTAGCACTGTTAAACTCACTGTTAGGTCCCGCAATAACTTCACTTCCAGAAACCTGACGGCCGGCGTCACGAATGACAGGCCTGGCCGCCCGCATTGCGCCACGGCGATCGATTCAGCCTACATATTAGCATATTGGCATTAGCACACTCGCGCACAATCCTCGCGGCGGTCACACTCTGGAGCGCCGCCTGTTGTTTCCACCTAGAATAGAACAGACGGCCGGGCCAGGCTGATGTTGTTGGCTTCGCAGAACGCCACCGGCCAGTCATCCGCAACCGGCCGATGTTTCATCCGCGTCCACACTTCCACGCCTCCTCAATCTCAACACTGGCGCGAGGCTCCTCAAGATGTCGTTCAGCGCACGCCGACGTGCGGTACGGCAAGGTGGGTTACACAGACACACACACGGTCCGTCTTCGGCTACGTGATAGATGTGAAAATATGATGATGCACGTTTGCGATCACCTCGCACCTCGCTTGACGCTGCCTCGCCTCGCCTCGAGACATGTGACAGGGGGGGGGGGGGGCACGTCACCAGCCCCCGCCATGTCAAGCACGGTAGTCTCATCCAGCCCTGCAGAGAGTTGCAGTCGCCGGCCAGGCGCGCAGACTTGACACGTGGTGAGGAGAGAGACACGGTTCGATCGTGATTTCCAGCGCGACGATGTTTGTCGGTGTGACGGCGGTGACAGTGCGTTGTTTGTGCAGCCGAATGACATTGCTGTTGTGCTAATGTCAATGTCAGCGGGGGAAAAGCGGCAGCCAAAAGCCCGTTCTGTCTGCCGTTGGAACCATTGCTGCTGCCACGTTGTCCACCACCACCACCACTGCAGTCGAAACCAGCGAATCGACGTTCTGTTTGCTTGATGTTGTTATTGTTGTCGTTTTTGTAGTTGTTGTTGTTGTCGTTGTTATCGTGTTTGTTGTTGTTGTTGTTGTTGCTGCTGCTGCTGCTGATTCTGTATTGAGAGACACTGTGGTCTTTTGTGCAGTAGCCGGCAATCCGTTGGTCTGGTTGCCAGGTGTTGTTACTGTTGCACTGGCCACAGTTGTCATTGCTCTGGTGGAAGCTCGGTTTAAGGGAAGCGAAAGGGGCTCAAATATATTAATTTCGATTCCTTCAATTTCAATTATATTTTCACATTGAATACGCACAAATGCTTTACACTGCCTCAGGCTCTGAGATCCTGAACAGGCCATCGCAGTATGTACATGCGATGTCAGGTGTCACATGGAAAGCCGGCCCGGCAGACCGAGAATGGTGGCCGCCGTCTTGTTCAGCGGAACCCAGCCTGTATGTCAAAGTTAAAACACATCTCCAAGGGGATGCGCGGCGTCTGCCAATCCTACATACACACTATGAAAAGCCCGACCATGGCTGGTTGGAACGGTGGATTTAGATAGTGCCTGGTTCTTCGGCTGGCTTTTAGGGTCCATACTAGACGGGGACCGGTGGTAGCATTGCCGGCCTGAACGTACAGTTCTCTCGTACAGTCCGGCCGCAGATGTTACCAGCCACTAAGCTGGCTAGTCGATCTCTCTTAGCCGCTTGAATCTTCTCCGCGGCGGATCTCCTCTCAAGGTTGTTCCATCCGCGTAGCCTCCTCAATGTTGTTCTATGTTGCCCGACTCCCTAGCACCTTCTATGGTCGGTGGCGGCGCATCCGAAGCTGGTTATGCAGCCCATCTTGCGGAGACCAACAAGCTAAGAAAATACTCATCAATTGGGTATCCCCACGAATTCTGGCCTCTCGCGTTTGAGACCTTGGGTGCTCCTGGTGTTTGGACCAGACAGCTAATTCACAAAGTCGGCACTATGTTAAATATGTCAACCGGTGATAGCAGATCGTCGTCCTTCTTTAAACAATGTCTGGATCTTGACGTTCAACGTGGAAACGCAGCATCCGTTCGTGGCACTCTTCTGAAGTGGTCTCGGCCTAGCCTAGCCGAAGCGGACACGTGATTGTCACAATACATACCCGCTAGGCACACTGGCTTAGCTAACCTTCCATAATATGTGCCCCACATGCATATTGTAATATACGAAAAATAAACTTATGTTGCCCATTGTTGTTCTGCTCTGTTATACACGTTGTGTATATGACGTTGTGTATTACCTTTCACATATTTTATTAAACACATTTCCAGTGTCCCGTTTGTCATCTCTTCCGAAATCCGTTTGAATTGTCGTTTGAAAGATATAACGGGCGGTTTCGAAGTCTCCCGAATACCATTAGGCGAACCGTTTCGGTATGCGTATTCGCCTCAGCTTCAAATTCAGCTCTGGTTCAGCCGCACATAGTCGCACGGCCTTACCTGTGCGCCAAGATAACTACTCATCACTAGGATATACAACTCACTAAATTTTCTACCACATTTTCGCTCAGACATTGAAATTCTCCCGGAGCTCGGCATACACACGACCGCTCGTTCTGGCGATTAGTTTTGGAAAGGCAAATACGAGCAAGTTGCTGGGCTAGTTTCTTCCTCAGTTGTAGAAATGTTGATATAAGTATATTAATTTTATAACCTGCATGCATAGCCTTTTTCGAACTTGTTTTATTTTTTGTCGTAGATTATAAAAAATAAACATCTTAACGATTGCATCGAATACTATCTCGGCTCACTAAGACCGATTGCTGCGAGTCTCGCCATGTAAAACTTCGCAACGCATTAACAAGATTCGGTATCTTAGAAGAGTCTGAAAAAAAAACGGTCTATAAGTATGCCAACAAGCATCTAAAGGTAAAATCAGTGGAACCGGTAGTGTAAAAAATAACATTTTCATCTCGGACTTAGAATAATCCAATATTTTTAAACATTTATTTTCAGTTTCTGAAACTCTAATTGTTGTGGTTTTAATTTATTTGTTACTAGCCTTAACACGCAGGTTTTCTCAATTAGATAAAATTAAAAAGATAAAACAACACCCGATGAAATTACACATCTTTTTTATAATAAACTTTAGGATGTGTTTACTTAACCACTTTTTTTTAATATACTTGCAACCATGTTATAACATACGGTATTGTGTCCAAATATTTTAAACTATCTGCTGTGTCTCCCCTATTCAAATGGTTAATGGGGCCTAAACAATTCCCCCTAGTAAACGTGGCAACAAACTACATCAGCCCTAAATTTAGACCGGGTGTCTCCCACCTGGACAATTTGCCAAGCACCGCCGTGGCGTTGCCGTGTTTTATATCCAATAGCAGTCTTTGCCGAAAAAAATCACCGGCGCGTAGGTCCCCAGTGGCTTATCTGGGAAACTTGCATACCTTAGCAATAACTACCTCACTAATTTTGCCTTCGCCTCTAAAGTCTCACAGGCAAAAGGTCAAACATCCATAGAATCTTCGATAGATGCATACTTCCGACATTTATTTCTCTCCGCTTGCGAAACAGCATAACCAGCCTGGGTAGCGCTGTGACTGACCATTAAAGGTACTAAAGAGTCAGTCACGGTAGCGTCCCAGACGAGTGTCCTCCCACCCTCAAAGGCTGTTAAAGTTATTTCGTCAAGTCGACGGGAGTCGTCTGTAGACAAGCTTGCAGCTTCGAGAACACAAGAGTAGCCAGAATACATTTATATATATATATATATAGCAGAGTGTCTCGTCTTTCGGCCTAAGCTGCGGATGCAGAATAAGCCATGGTGACCTAGTGGTGAGATCAATTCTGGATAAAACTGCTGGAAGGCGTGCTTTATCCACCTGTCTTCTGCTAAATTAAGACGATTGACTAGCCGTATATTCTATATATTGACGTTACTTGAAATATATATATATATATATATATATATATATATATATATATATATATATTCCGAATTTTTTTACCTGGCGAACAAACCAGAGTGCGCTGTGGGGACTTGAATTATCAAAAGTTATGGACTCGAAACTATCTTTTCTCTAACAAATACTCAATGGGAATGGTGGTTTTGGAGTTCGACTAACGATACATGCCAGAAGCTTAATATAATAGTCACAGCTGAGATTTCAGCCAGCATCGAGGGTCTAAGTCGGCAAACTGTGAATTTTGTGTTGACTCAATTCAGATGTCTGAGGCAGCGGAAAAATTAATTGAAATTCGTGTATAACTGATGTTATTAACCGATATGATTGATTGATTGAAACACATAGCTTCATTCATGAGTACTTGCAAATACACTCGAAAGCATACAGCCTCTGTACTGCGGAGGATATAATTTATTAGATGGTAGCTGGGGGCACTCGACACATGTTTTTTTGTATGCTTGCACATTTTTGTGCCGTCGCTAAGTGGACACAAAAGAGCCGCTGAAATAGCCTCGTCAGGGACTCGTGACCGTTGTTTTTTACGAGTGTTTTTCCGCTTCATACAGTTGTATGTAGCAGAGAAACACTCGCAGACGAGATATTATACGGACAAATATCTCGTCTGCACGGTTAGTATGCTACGTGTCCAGCCTGTACGATGCCCGCACTCTTGGGAATTCCCATCCAGCCGGCACGACGAAGACACCGGATCTAGCGGGGCGAGTAATCTCAGTGGATAATTCGGGTTTCGTTTTTGCAGGTCGTTAGGGCCCTTGCCGTCTCCTGAATATTGTCGTGACTACATTCTCAGCGAATACTCACTATGTTATTATTGTATGTGATTTCACAACACTCCTGTGCTCTACCGCTCCTGATGCAACGCCACACTTCGCAAAGTGGGTATAAACCGTCGGGTCTGTATATCTGCTTTAGTGCCTGGTAGCCTAGACTCCTGCCCGGATGGGGGCGGTAGTTAGCGGTCTACTGCTGTTTGTACGAGCTGAGGTAACTTTTAACTATCTTACGATTTTAAGGACGCTGCTTTCCAGTGTTCGATCTGCTTGTTGCTTAATCCGTCCTCAGTCTTCCCTACTCGGATGTCCGTTATATTGGCGCAGACTCCTTCATTATTTTTATTCTTGTGCCACTGTGGCTCGAAATGCGAAACGTCTCTATTATCATATCATATCATATCATATCACCTTTATTGAAAAAGGGGTATTACAATAGAAGCAAAGTCGTTTTGAATCTGTGAACGACGTGCAATCCTCCAGGCAAATGTGTTGTTTACAACGTCCACCCGAGCAATCTCGTGGGGGTGGATGGAAACGCCGCTCCGGAGATTATTTGGTCTTAGAACAAAATACCTAGTAATAAGTTTCTGACGCGCTAGTTGTTTAAACATGCGGTAATCGGCATGGGATTGGTATTCACTAACACTAGGCAATGTGATACGCTCGCGTGGTAGACAACACCGGCGAGCAACTCGTTTCACGAACTTATCCTGCACGCTCTGCAAAAGGTCAACATCTCGTTTATAGAATGGCACCCATACGTCTGCACATCACATTCTTTTGCAATTTTTAGGCTATTTATAGCATATTTAGGTATGATTGTTACCGCGGTATTGTATGTCCGGTAAGCGCAATGGCTACCTCGTGTGTTCAAGACATTTGACCCCGTTCAAAATCCACAGTAATGGCTGGACTAGCTTCCCTTGGGCTCTCAGTGATCAGTTTTCCTCGGCAGATCTGTGCATACGTGCGAGAACGAGAATTTTCCCACACGATTTTCTCAGTTCGTATACGCATACCAAACCAAGTATATATATATATATACGCACTATCAATAGTAGTCAATATTAATAGAGTGTACATTTTACTGTCCAAAACAATATTTACAAGTGTGCGTTGTAATTACAAATACATGCATTAAACCGGTGGGTGATAGGAATATAGAGGAACTTAAATTTGTCATTTTTTCACGTGCCGACGAAGCATCATGGGTTTAATTCGGTACAGGCAGCACATTTTGACCGTCAGCAAGGTTCTCGGGCTTGTTGAAGATACATGGACCTTCGAAAACTGCGCTGCATAAATTAAAAAATATGGGTGAGCCCTTTGTGGAACTCCTGCCACGATGCACACCAGGCAGTTCAAGTGAACCTCCTGGATGCTCAAAGCGCGCCTGAGGAAAACCGCCTTGAGGCGAGTTGCTTAGCAGGATTCACGAGTTAATTACTTATATAATCTATTACTCTGTATGAAAATACGGCCATACTACTTGCATGCTATACTTAGCCGTAGGTTTAACTTAAATTTCAAAAATTCAAAGGTTGCCCAATAGCGACAGCTTGTGAAAACTTGGCATACTGCGACCAGAATGCAGAAGCCTTTTCCGAATATGCTCTTGCACATGACGAGTGAAACTCACCTCTGTGATCGATAGTTTCACGCCTAGATACAAAGAAGTGACTGCCAAACTTTATTAAGCAGCACCCAGTACGAAGTGCGTACTCCGCTGCCAATCTTTAACATTGCCTAAATTTAATTGCCTTCATTCTTCTACGGCGTCTGTACGGTCTGTCTCTCTCTCACTTTCCCACGTACTTCCGGAGAGTACCGACTGCCTGCTGGAAGTGCAATCTGCTTCTTGAATAGAGCACCAGATCGTCCGCGTAGAGTGTGGTCCCTCCCGCCCATACTGGCAATTGTGCGTGACGATTTGCTTATGTTGCCGGAGGGTCGTAAATCAAGAGCGCTAATAAGCCGAAATTGCCCTATTGAGCAATCTCAGTCATATGTCTTGTTTAAAGTGTACTGAGCAGAAGCTTCATTGCCTCTCGTGGGACGTACAAGGTTTGTCTGTATATAATTTCTCTATGTCTGTAACCCCCAAGTTGCCACGATTGACCTGCCGCGTCAAAATCCATGCCGCCCGTACGGAAGAACGCCTCTGCCAGAAAAATAGGGGATTTGATTACAATGTCTGTGTCTATGCATGGTTCTCTGAGATGGTGGAAAGTTGTATTTGTAGTCTCTGTATGTGGTATACTTGTCCAATGGATCACTCTCTTAAGTAATACATAAAATAAGCACGCCCAGTTAGAATTCTCTAATAATTATTACTAAGCATATATACCAAAATTGGATAACGAAGTGATATGAACATAAAAGCGAGAAATGGACGTCACGACCAGCCGGAAACCGAAAAGTGCCAGACTTGCAACCGCAAAATACCTCAAAATAAAGATATTATATTACACGAAAGCAAAAGACTAAAAGTAAATTGTTATAACGTATGCAACCGGGCCATCGCTACTGTTGTGGCAACACATACTTATATAATCAAAATCATCACTATACAACCCGTTTTAAGTCGCAGAACAAGATTAATGGATTCTTGTTTGTAAGTTTTTGGCTTTATGTCAATGCCGTTTCATCGATAAATTTTTATACCATGAAAATATACGCTCAGGTAATACTTGATCAATATAATCCAATTACAAATTGGTTGCAATTATATGCATTGACGTTTTTTATTTCCAGAATGTGTTTATTTATTTTTTGTTTACACTAACAGTACTGCTACAGTTTATGGAATGAGTAGTTTCTTCTGAACGGTCCCAAAGATCACAAATTCGTATTCCAACAGAGTACCCACTTGAGGTGAATGGGTTGTTAATCCACCAAGACGGAAGATATTAAGTAACAGGTGGTCAGGCAGCTACTTACGAGATAACTGAGGCTAAAATCCTTCCAAAGGAGGACAGCTAGGCGCTACGTTTTTTTTATAATTCCCCGCGGCCCCTAATACAACATCCGGTCTGCGCACCACAATTTCTAGCTAGAAAATCGTAGTATCGCGTACGACACACGTCTAAACGTCAGGGACGTCTAAACAAGAAGCCAGGTCGACGGTCTAAATACTGCGCGAAGCACATCAAAATCTGAAAATCTTGCCTCCGGAGCGAAGAAAGCCAGATTATGATGTACGTGAGGGTGGAAAGTAGCGCATCGGCATAATTACCCTTTTTTAATTATTATCACATCAGTTCATCATGTTATTCGAGAGGGGCAGTGCAGCAATAGCTTTGCAAGAGCAGACACATAGTAATTCGTACAAGCACAGTCGACTGACGCACTCCGTAAGCTCCTCGTGGAAGTTGGTGTTCGAACAGAGCAGGCGATGATAGACATAAGCTATGTGTCTAGTCCTCTGACGCGATCAAACGTAGCGATTGTCACATGTCAGACCAGACGAAGGTTGAGAGGCACTAAATATATCCAGGTCTCCAACCTAAAGTTCAACTTTATTTTCCCATTTCGAGATGAAGCTTTCGAAGGGTACTGTTGGCGGCGTCTTCAACCTCAATTGAATTATTTCAACAACCAATGCACAGCCTGGTACACACAGCGGCTTACCCGCATTGACAAGCAAAGTGCTTGCTTCTTCATACTTCGACAAAAAAATATCTCGTAAACTTCTAGATGCAATTGCTTCAAGTTCCCACGTGGTATAAACATATGTTATATTATATGTAAGTAGTGTACATTGAAATGTAGCAGCTACGTATGTTAATTCTCTGCGCTCATTTTTGGAGCAGTACAAGCACATGAGAAAGGTCAAATGAGGCATCATTTTTCCATGAATGCTAGATATTGCACTTGGCCAAACTATAACCGCACCTTCATAAAAGAATTCGGCTAAATTTAGATTGAGAAAGAGACTTACGAATACTTAGCTAGCCTATTGTCAAGATCATATGCTACAACGTCAATGCCAACATTATTAGCCTTGAGGAGAGGTCGTTAATCCGTTAATGGGGGCAACAGTTGCAAACATGAAGGCTTCCACAAATGGCATACGATTGCAGGGTGGGTCAGGTATATGCCCCTCCATTTATTTATGCTTAGTATATCATACAGAAGATTGCGGATTCACATTTTGCCGTGTGACATATCTTCCAGTGAAAGAGGGTTGTCCATCGGACGGACATGGCTCAGGGAAAAATATAATTCACAACACGTAGGTTTGATTTGCCGCCAGTGATTTTTTCGAAGCGCTCATGTTTAGAAGAGATGAGGCGAACGGGTCGAAGCACTTCTGCAGTGTTTTTAAAAGCTTCCCGCTTCTATAGTTCTCGGCGCTTTTTAGAGGGAGCCGCCATTATCTGCATTGTCGCATAAAACGACATTTAGCGAATACCTTGGAAAATTGAACTGAGTTTTAAAATAAGTGATTTTTTTTAAAGCTTTTTGTGCGCCTGATGCTTCATTAGACCTTCGAAGTAACGCACACGCAAGGTCTCATCTTTTGAGAACGTTCAAAGTGCCCGTAAGAAACACTGGGGTCAATTGGCATACGAGCCTAAACTACAACTCCTAAACAAGCTAATACGCTCACGCCCGTTTTGCCTACATCCCTTGAGAAAACATTCTAACGTACATTAAAAAAATAATTAAGCTTTTTTTTTAACTGGCGCAACCATAATTAATGCTACTGAACTACTCTAAAGGAAAAACAGCGAAGGTTGATGACAATCTTTGCAGCGCAGTCGTCGGCAAACTTTCCATTTTATTTGCATGATCGGCTATCAGATTTTTTTAATCTAAAAAAGTAATTAACATGTTTTAAGATATTTGGAGCCAACATTTCTTTCAAACGCTTCTAAAGTTAATACTACGTTAATTTTAAAAATTGCGGTTGGTCAGGTGATCCGTCGAAACGACGCGTACTGTTTGCCCATCACTTGTCTAACTTTGGCTTAGAGTTCTGCGTATGTATATATATATATATACATATATATGCGTATATATATATATTTATATATATATATATATACATATATATGCGTATATATATATATATATATATATATATATATATATATATATATATATATATATATATATATATATATATATATATATATATATACGTACACATTTACATACACCCTGATGCGTTCATTGCAGCTACCGGACAGTCGTTCTGGCGCTACTACTGAGGGCAAAGAAGAGTTGCTTGCCATTCTCGTCTCTTCGCCTCGCATCGTCATACTTTGCGACGTAACGAAACGGCGAGCTTTGTTGACTTCGCTCAAAGCAACAACAAAATAAACGATTGCTCACTCCACTGCGACATGACTGTGCTAGAGTGCGCAACAATGGAGCGCCTGTGACTCGAGTCTCAAATAGGAGGAGGGACATGCGAACTCTCAGGGTCACTTTTTAGGGGGGGTGGCAGTAAGCCTGCTTGCTTTCGTTTCGAGCCTTTCGGTTTGTAGCCTTTGCCGTATTCGCTGCTCTCGGATCGCTGCGGTGCCGCCATCGCGCACCACAGCGCTAACGAGATGAAAAAAGAAACGCGCTCTATTGTCAGGGAGCGACATCTGTGCGTAATACGTAGGCGCTCGCAAGTAGCTCATTGCCATCGTGGTATTTGTGCGCGTTCCATGCTGCTCCAGACAGCATGCATGTTTGTGCGGGCTATCTGGCCGACTTCGAAAAGGCTCACTGTTAAATGTAGCCCGGATCAGGGGGCAAAACATACACATAGGACGCGAGGTCGACAACGACAGTGACGTTGACAACAACAACAACAACAACGCTATGTGGCAGCGTTGTGCTTAGGTCAAGGACAAGTCGCATGTGGAGCGGCGGACGCAGCGATGAAACTTTCTATTTAATTCGAGGGCAATTTTGACGGCGTCGCATGTGTGTGCGTCGCAGTTGGGCATTAGCCAAAAGCCGGGAGACGTCAAAGACGTCGCTGGGCTCATCCTTGACAACAAGTGAAACTGATACAAACATTTGAAGCACAGACCTGCTGTACAGAAACGATGTGGTGTGTACTGTATTTATTCTGCTGAACAACGATTTTGTCATTTACTCTGTTGAACAACGAGGTTGGGTTTTGCGATGTTGTTAAAGCGGTAGTCAAGGTTGGCTGCTTTGTGGCGGCGTGGTCTAGGGCACTAGTGCGCTAGTCATGGTTGTCATCTACCGGGGTGTCGCCGGTTCGATCCCTGCTGTTGGTCGATTTTTCTTTGAGCGATGCTCATTGAGAATTGATGATAAACCATACCGCTGAGAGTCAGCGGCCATGTTGCCACTGGGACTGTTGGGAAAACCCTAGATATCTCAACATGTCCGGCCCTCGGTGCATTGAAGATATGCTTCAGGTTAAGTGCCAAGCCGGTAGAGGACGGAGGATAGCCTAGAATTAAAAAAACTCCTTAAAAAAATATTTCTAGAACGTTTGCTGCTTTGACATGACCCGTTTTGATGATATAGAACGAATCAACTGTGCATGCACAACTGCGTATTCCTTTCACCAGGTAACAAATACACGACAACACGAGTTGGCTCCTGCTCGCTTTTGCACTCACATTCGACCCATTAGATGGGTGTCATGTAAGAACTCTGTTTGATTTGGCCGCGTCCTCCCGCTGTAGTCACAAGCAGTGTGGACTAACCAATGAGGAGGCAGCAACCAGCAGTTCAGCCAAAGTCGGTCGTCAATTGAATTGAGCTCAATTTTGAACAGATGTCTGATCAAGTTAGAACGTGTCCGAAATATACAAGGCCCCCCCACAAAGGTTTCTGACGACAGCCATTTGAACGACGGCCAAGGCAGGCGTTCTTGATATGTGTATATGGGGGTGGGAGGGGGGACGGGGTGGACTGGCGTATATGAACTGCGTGTATACATGTATTGGATGGGTACGAACTCGAACTCCAGTAGAGCATCAAGAGTATATATGTGTATGCATCAATAGTATACAGATATATATATATATATATATATATATATATACGAGCAAGCAGATGTATGCTACGTTACAAGATCACAGGCCGATTCACCGTCTCTCGGTGCCAATTTGCCGGACAAGGCGTATGCAAATCGAATAACGAGGCCAAGAGGAGGCCAACTGGGACTGGACTCCGCCGATGGACAGAACATGCAGTGGCAGTCGGCCTCCCTTGCTCGGTTGTCCCGGATCCGGCGTCGTCGCGAGCCCTGCGCCCTGAGTCCCACAGCAAGCCTCGGTCCCACAGTCAAACTAGCAGCAAAGCGAACGAACTCCGTGAACGCTTAACGACGTTAGATACGGCCGCCGCAGGCTGCTGCACAAGCCGCGGCGGCCGGCGGCGTATCAAGGGGAAACAGTGAGAAGGCACGTAGAAGATTCGACTACGTATTGGCTTGACGTCGAGTCGCAAGACGGCCGCGACGGGCTTGAGGAACCCTATTCCCTTCTCTACCTTCTGCTGCATACGTCTGATGGTGGGAGTCTCTAGTCGAGAAGTCACGTCAAACGTCGTCGTCGTCGTTGTCGACGCTTGTCTCGCCCTAGTCCTCATAATTGAGCTGCCGCCGCCGCCGCTGTTACTCATTGATTGTATTTGACTAGTAAGGATGCGACTTATGCTGCGTCTAGTAACGCGACAGTATTAGTACCCGAAGTGGTTATAGCAGCAGCAGCACCACCACCAGTTGTAGTAGTCGTTTTCGTAGTAGTTGTAGTCGTTGCAATATCCGGCTCACAAAAGCTCGGATCAGAGACAAAGGCACGATGACAGGCGGAGTATGGTGAAGGTAAACATATCATCAGCTGACGTTACATTACCGCTACATTTGTCTTCCATCGATCTCTTGGGACATCTCGGCATCGTCACAACGGTTGGCCAGCAATCAGGCCCATGCAAAAGCGCTCGCTGAGCGAAGGAAAGGTCATCTCGATGCTTTTACCGTTAGATAAAGCCCGGCCTTCTTCAACTGGGTAACTTAACCCGATTTGCAACTCCCTAGAAAGAACGCTTGGGGGCCGAACTGTTGAGTTATCTAAGGTTTCCCCAACAGTCCCTTGTGGCAGCACGGCCGTTGACTGACAGCGGCTCAGCATCATCTATTTTCAATGAGCATCAGCTTAAAGAGATTTCGATTTTCAACAACAGGGCCGAAACGAATCGGCCGCGCCCCCGTAGACCCCGGCAGAAAACACGCTGCTACGTTTATTCCAGGTGGTAGGTTGTCTCATCCAGTAGCGCTGTCCGTAGAAAGTCCTTCTATTCGGCGTCTACTTCTCACACCGACACGAGTTAGCTCTCTCGTTGCACTCACGTAGAGACCCTTGATCAGGCATTCGTTGCATTTCGCTAAATTTTGCCGCTTGGTAAGGTTAGTCGTTCGAAAAACTTTTCATCTAATAACAAGAATAATAAACATAAGCGCTTAGCCTAAAATGAGCATGGCTCTGCTTTAGACATACGTACTTCGGAATGCAGTAGAGATAGAGAGAAATATACGGTATGCACAAGTGGAATTTAAATGTTCTAATTTAAATACCTTTGCATTGTCTAAAAGTAGTGTCGTCAAGCTGGTCGACAGCGCCACCATAGCGATTCGCTTATAGGCATGCACCATCGTGACATATAAGCGCTTCTTACACAGCTGCCATGTTATTGAAAATACTTGTCCTGTTTTTATATTATAATATCTAATTTTATATAAAACCATAAAAGAATATCTCATTTTGATGGTAATTGTGTTTTCCATATTCGCCATAATAGAAGTGCAAAGCACTTAGGTATAAACAAGTGAAAAATTAGTACAAACAAATTGAAAAAACTGGCTAAAAATTGGACGAACAGGTAGTTCAACAATCAGAACCGTAGACTTTTTTGAATATAAGAACTTAGGGGCATGACTTACTTTGTATGCCCACGCAGATGGCGTTATTTCTTTAATTTATTATTTACAACATACACACACATGTACCTATCCCCACCTAGCAGAATGTTGGTTTCTCCTATAAGAACAAAAGGCAAATCTGCAGTCGCAGCCAGAATATCGTCAAAGATCTCCGTGAAAAGTTTGACGATTGTGTCTTTTTTATTAGTGTATACTCCGACGACGTAGCCGTCAAAGCCAAGGCGACGCACACCTAGCTTCATGGCCTGCGCATTGCCGCTATCGCTTGACCCTATAACGGTATCTATTAGGTCAAGCGCACAATGTGCGTAGATTGTGAGACCTCTACTTACAGGTATGCAAGCAGTAGGGATAGCAGTAGTATTCTTGCAAATCGTAAGAAAGTTCGTCGGCCTCCTTGAAGCAGGTTTTTTCTATTACAACGACACCCTGTGTCGTTGTAATTTAACGACGGACATGTGAGCCGTCCATAGGTCTATAAGCTTGTCAAACCTTATTCCGAAACTGAGGTCCCTTGCGTTTATACCTGCGAAGCTAGTATCATCCTTGGATACGTTGTCAAGCGGGATCAGCCTATCGAGACAGGATACCTCGAACAACTCAACGACCTCAGGTAGTATGGTCATCGCTTTACGGGGTGTGTCCAACACCGACACGTCCTACTGGCGGCGACTGCTCAGCGCCCGTCTGCCTACGGCCCCGGTAGTTAGTATAAAAAGGACCCCGAGCTCGCTTCTGTCCTCAATAACTATGGGATTGCAGTCGTCCAACGCCAGCAGCAGGGACCTGGATTTCAATAGAGCATGCCAACTGCCCCTGCCCATGCGCTCTCAGCTGCCAGCAATGTACATCTAGGAACCCTAGCGATTTAACAAACCCAAAGAGGTTTGTTAAGGACTACTCTGGCATGCAACCGCTAAGATATACTAAGGTTGCTCTAGGATCGTTTTCCCTGTAGCATTTCGTTTGGAACAGTCGCATCTGGGACACTACCGGCAACTCCCGTGAGTCGGGACGCGGAGCAGTTGCTGTTCCTCCGAGACATTCCAATAGTGGCTATATGCAACGGTCTGAATGCATACCGCGTTTCAAGAATAAACGACGTTCATCAAGGCTTTACTGATTAAGACATTTTGTCTGCTCCTGAGGAGGAGAGCATTATTAAGGAAACAGGATGCACCGCGACGTCGATCTCTACTGACGCTTTCAGTTTGCAGTCACTACACCATTGCTACTTACCTATGCTGTTGTGATGGTGAGATCACTGGCCTGGCCCCGAGGTCCGCATAAACGTATCGGGACCAACATCTTCCCCTAATCCTCGTCCATCGAAATCATCGTAAACTGAATGGGCGTGACTACAATACAATCTCAGCTTTATAAAGGTTTGGAATACTGTATTCCCGAAAACAGAAATCCAGATAGTTAAAAAAACTGATTGAGGCTTTGACCCCGTTGTTATCAACTCTCTCGATGTTAACTCTAACTCTAACTAATCTCTTCTTACTGGGAGTTTGTTATCTAGATGTGGTTCCAATCATGTGTTTTTTTTAATGCATTGTGTAAATTACATTAATCAAAGCTGCATGTGAAATGTAACGACCTGCCGACTTTCGTATAAAGTCATTTTTTGGTCTAATTTCTTGGTTAAATTCATCTGGTTAGCTGGAGGTAATAACGATCCTAGAGGAAAAAAAGGAGTCTTATTGAATGCGGCAATGATTAGTGAAACGTGGCTTAAGCATTGCTGATCGCAATGCTTAAGCCACAAGCAATGTATGATCGACATCTCAATCAATAAGTGGTTTTAAATGAGTTGCGTCAAGTAGAAGCCTACCTATGTACGTTTCCAATTGCAGTGTTTTATCTTCACGCTCTGTTTATAGTCCTGGTGGCAATATCCAGGTGGTACGTTTGCACTTGAAAGACGGGCCGATCTTGAATACTTTATTGTAGGGTTTTATTTCCACCATGTTTCTTATAGGGACATTCTGATAAATAATAGGCTTGAACCCGCGCACCTATGTGTCTCCTCCACTCGCGAGACGCAAGCGAATGCACTACGCCACCGGGCTTGACTCAGACTTGTCCCTGCATGCACAAAACATTAGATGCCTACGAAGCACCTCTTCGCTCGCGGAGTAAAACGATGGCTATTAATTTCACGTCTGAATCAGGCCTGTGATCCAGGTATTACCTGCATTGGGATTGTTGGGTTTTGTATCGGGGAACACCTACTCAGATTTGGTAGTTATAATGAAGATGCTGTACAAGTGAACTACTTTGTTTGCATGCATATTTGCAAGCGTGTTGTCTCGGTTATTGCTCGGCGTTCTAGCAAATATTGGTGCGATTGATGAATGCCCGATGTTGTTTACCTTTTGTGTATTCACAAGAGCTTATACAAAAGGTTCCTTGAATTTTCGTCGGGTGTGATCTTTGCCTCGTTGTTTGACTATAGGATTCAACTGCGCTAGTCAGGTTTAGGTGTATCACAAGTTTTATGCCTAAGACGTCTCAATAAATACGTAAAAATAACCGCTTTGCATGTTGCGTAATTGTTTGATGAAATGATGGCGTAAACCATTCACATGTTTGATTTCGAAGTTTCTTCAAACGCCAACAATAATCGTACGGCTTCTAAAAAAACATTTTTCCCACTGCACGAATGGTTTCTAAAAACACTTCGAGAAGAGAAGTCAGCTACACATATATAAGTTCGAGTGCTTTGAAATTTGCCGCCAGACCGAAACCAGTAGCGGCATTTATTGGATGAGTTTGGCTTACAGAAGTGAAGAAAACAAGGTTGGGCGTCTCTTAAAAAGCCCAAAATGGCGAGTTTTAAAGTGGTGGAGATGCTACGAACTGCTGACGGTGATCCAGCAGCGTTCCGAAACAATGTGTATACGTGGTACCGTCAATTACAGGACGGATGTAACGAGATCGAAGGTGACTCCTGTTCGGGAAGGCCTTCGGCGTCGATAGCATAATAAAACCTTAAAAAGGTTTCTAACATCGTACTCAACAATTGCAAAGTTACTATAGCTAAGCATATATAATAGCTGAGCAATTAGAGATATCCTATGGGTCAGTTGTAACAGGCTTGACCGATAATTTGTGCGTCAGAAGACTGGCATCAAGGTTCGTTCCAAAAATGTTAAATTTCGTTCGTCAGCAAATGCCCGATTTAAAATTTTATATGGTTGCAGAAGGCTCTAAATTGCTCCAAAGGGCTCCTGATTACAGGAGACAAGTCAATCCCCTCAGTGGTGCTTCCAAAGAGAGAGTCCATTGAAAAAAATCAAACAGAGCAGATCCAACAAAAAAAGTTGAAAGGACAACGCTTTGAGGCTATAGGGGAACTTAAGAAACATTCCCAGGAGCAACCCAATTCGATTGCAAAAGACGCGTTTAAAAAATAACTCGATAAGAGGAAACAAAAGTGGCGCGAGTACACTGTAGCGGGCAGGAGCTATTTCGAAAGGAACAAATACTGCGCCACGCCTGTTCGATCTGAAGATTGCATCGAATGCAGCATATGAACTAAATAGCTATTAGAGTAACCTAACAATACCAAAAAAAAATACTTTTTGGGCCGATCCTCAGCTTAGATTAACGTCCACAGGACTGCATAAATGCAAATGTGCAACGGTGGGGCTCGAACCCGCGCACTTAAGTGTCTCCTCCGGTCGCGCGGCGCAGGCGAATGCACCACGCTACCGGGCTCGACAACCTTACGATACAGAGCCGCAAGAAGTAAACCGGGTGGAAGCTTATTTTTTGAAGCGTGTGGTGGATCGATCCCTTTCGGCAAGAAACTCTCTCGTTTAGCGTTTCTTCTTCTAAATCAGGGTTCTTAGATGGCCTCATCAATCGATGTAGAAGCCCTTCGGCGATCAGTAAAGCGTTCACAGGTTACTTCAGATAGCTAGCATAACAAATGTTCATGTCGAAGACCAACAGTTTGTCCTCGACTATAACTTGCATAGATATGCAGCCTCATTGCAAAGGTGATGCGTAATATCTAACTCAAACACATGGTACATGACGTTTGTACGGCGCTGTATTTCTAGAAGACGCTATCGTTCGGTTTTCCAGCGCCTTGTCTTTTCCTGTTCATCTAAGAAGTTTTAGTACACGCGATTTAACCTAGCCTACAGAACACATATTTCAAGTAAGTTTTTTATCCAAATCAAATAGGATGACCTGATGTATGTTAACTTCGGTTCGTTGGGCTCGTCACGACACCGCGTCATGTCTTCCCTCCTTACGTCGTATTACGCCCAGAAATGTGTTGTACGTATGAATAATTGGCAGTGTACCGCTATTCTATCTCCTAATCCAACGGTATTCAATATCGTAATGCTGCCGTCCACATTTCTTCAACAACGAATTTCCACAATTGTTTCAAGCTCATAGTTAAAGACTAGGTAAGCCGAACGCATTATTGTCTAAACTAAACACTCCATCTGAGCCAAGTTCATGGAGAAATGACGTCAAAGGCGGCAGCGAATGCCACTCAATATGTTGTTGTTCATCTAGCAAAAAACGCCTTAAAAGAAAGCGATTATACAAGCTAGTGTTCCTTCTGAGAAGACTAAAAAGAATACGAAAAAAACTGTTGAGCTTATCTAAGGCGTTTTTACAGGGATTTACAGGGAGAAGAGGCTGTCGCCGTAAGCTGCTAACCCTTGACTGAGTGAAATGGAGTAGCTTCTTCTGTTAGATTAGTTGTGACAGATCTTGTTGCAAGCGTTGCTATATGCTATGTGAGTCTGCCTAACGTACTTGCAATCGGTTTGCTAAGCGTACTTGCACTTTCGTCGACATTTCTACAGCAGCCCTAACCTTCCGGTGGCGTAGGTGGCAAGGAAGAAGTGTTTGTGTGGCCACTATATCTATTACTCGTACTCCTACTATAACTATAGATTATCACCAATATCAGTTTTTTGTCATTTTCATCGTACCCGTTTTCCTAGACTTCAGCCAGCAGAGAATGTTCGACAGCCGACGGCAGACGATGGCACATTTCGAAGTCGAAGCAACCGGTGGCGTCTCAGCTCGCTGATGCTCTGGGAGGGGGTCACCAAGCTCTTTACAGATACGGCAATGGGATGAGACAGATGGATGGCACATACTGGCAGGCAGAGGGGCGACCGGCTTTGGTCCTCTCTCTCTCACGTCTCTTCCTGCAACTCGATCTTCCTCAAGACTTCATCCACTTTGCCGAACGAGTGGGTAAAGCCAATTGAGTCGAGTCGTAGAGTTCAAGACAGTGCCTGTGGTGTTAGACTGCTGCTGCTGCTGTTTTTCTACAGGTTTTACTACGACAATGCCTTAAGACGCGCGTGCACAACGTGGGGGAGAAGGGGTAGGAAGATAAAGAGGGAAGATGAGTGGGAGGGAGACGGGGGAGCAAAGGAGAGAGAGAGAGGGGGGCGAGGACGGATTCTTGACAGAGGGCTTGTTGCTCTGCACTCAAGCAATGCGTTGCTTGCAGGTCGGCATCATTTGAACGCCAGTCAGCTGGATCGAAGACGCACGCCAAAAACGCGGAAAGACAAATAGGGCTGCGCACCCCCGAGCACTGACGGTAGCGGCAATAGCAAAATCCTGTTATTGTGCCACCATACAGACGGGTGTTAGGCACGGCGTGCTACAGACGGAATGAGATGTCGGCATGCTTTGTCGGCCGCACCCCAAGTTCACGCGTAGAGGAATCTAATTCACGCAACGAACGCGTTCGTCCGCCCTATATGCTCCATATGGTCTTCGGCGCCGGCCCATAATCTCTTTATTTGTTTTTCACCAACCAACTTGTTTTCGAAAAAAAAAAGGGTTTTTCTGTGCAATTACCGTCGCACAATGGTCAAACACGTTGTGCCACTTTGAGAGAATCTGCAATTTTTTAGGAGCAACAAATTATCCTTGCCAAAAATATTGTCCTAAGCCGTTGCTTTGGTGATCGGTCGTCACACCGGGATCTCGCGTCATGATACCTCCTTACCCGCCTTGTCAGATACCTTCGAATAACAGTGTGTTACAGTCGAAAGGCATAAGGGCTGGTGAAATGCGTCAATCCCAAGCGCTATGTTCCATCACTTGAGTCGATATCTTGCAAATTATGGCAAAGCCGCACCGTATTTCAACGTTACTTTATGTCTATTCGCCATTTGTTAATAGGTTTTAAATTAAATTCATTAGCATTCTTGATTCAAGTAAAATATTTCTGCTGCTGAATTGCTTTCTAAAGTTGTGTTAAGTACAATTACTCGCAGTTCTTTAGTTCATGAATATTTAACTCTTAGACTGTTTGAGTTGCACTTGTGAAGTAAAAAAAGTAAGCCTTAATGTCTCTTCTAGATAACGCTTAGGTTCTTTTTTCTGTTTTTTTTTCCCAAATTTAATCGACCAGTGTCAAAGATCCGAGGAATTACGAGAGTGAGGTAATGAGTATGTTGAAATTGGTGTGAACGTATGCAGCAGCAGTTGGGACGAGTTACGACGACCGGCTACATTAACCCTCAGTGAACCCTCGAAGACATTAAGCATATGAGACTTTGGCACAAAGCAATGGCGGCAATCACAACTTGAATGAACAATAACCGAAAACCGTCGTTATCCCTGGAAGCGGGTGATGGTCACATATCAGCGGGCGCTAGTGCCGGCACAGGCGCCCGACTGTATTCGGCCTGTGACGAAAATGAGAAGGACGTGAAAGCTCCGCTGCCGAACACTCTGGAAGGGCACAGCTAGGGATTAGAGTAAATAAAGAAGAAAAAGCCCTCAGCGAGATCTGAATACGAAGATCAGGCCAAAGCTGCGGCCTGCTATGGATGGTTTGCTGCTTTGCAAATCCCGTCATGAGTGTACTGGTGGTCCACTCGAGACCGTCCGCTGGAGGGAACAAGGCTTTTTACTGTATTCACTGATGTGCCTGTTATACTGAAAATTGGAACGGCACCGCTGTAAAGCATTATGTTCGAGCACCTTCGACACGGAAGACCCGCTGTCGATTTAAACTGCTTACTAAACGAATGTAGCGAACCTTACTAAGCCATCCACTATTTGTTTACTACTTGATGCGTCTTTGTATATTAGTGCAAGTTTTTTTTAATACGATATCGCTAAAAAATAATCATTAAACAAATATTTGTAAATGCTTAAAAATTCTTGATAAGCAGTGTCTACATATGGCGTTCACTACGATCTTTTTCTGACAGAAGCGTCCAATATTTTCTCCGCTTACCAAAATGCTCTGCATACTCTAGATTTATATTTCACCGCGTATACTTTTATTTGAAATATATTTCATTTTTGCAGCCTACATTGGTACTTTTAGCGTCATGTTTTAAGGCTTTTGTTGCTACTATTGTCCGATAGAGTTGTTTGGCTTTTGTTCGCTTTTGTCGCTTTAATAGTTTACAGTTGCATTGCCTAATGTTATACAACTGAAAGAAGACATTTGATCTATGTAACTGATCTATGTAAATACAACAAATGTACATGAAGGTGACATGCCGCTTCCGAATGCATCCGAGACATATGGCTCATGTTGCTTCATCTCTACATGTATTAGTACATAAATCGTGGCAGCTAAGGGCTGTAAGGTGCCGTTTATCGAGCTTACCGAAGCCCTTGGTTGAGGCTTTTTGAGATCGAGAAGCCTCTTTTAAGCTACACATGGGGTCATGGTGAACCGGATGGCCAGCACGTCATTTAAGTAAGGATGAAGTAGGTAATACAGCCAGTTATGCGGCGATACTCGTTAGACTTCAAAACTAATTGAATTTGTTATTGTATTACAGCTCTATAAACGCCTTTGCATCTCCAATTAATGTATTAGATCATAGGTAGATAAAGTCTGCTGACAATAAAACGCAATTGTTATTACTGCGTTCAATACTTTAGTTTTTGTCTCGAATTCTGACAGATGTGTCCTAACCTTCAATCGTTTTAATGTATATTATGCGTTTTATATACTTTTAGGTTACTCTAATCCCACCGCTGTAGAATGATCATAACCTGGCAGAAACTGGAAAAAAACAAATCAAAGTTATTTTGCTGTTCTTGTGATAGGCTTGAAACAAAGTAGGCTATCATACATTACATGTGGTATTTATAAAAATTATATACATACGTTTAACAGCGCAAATTGTTATTTAACCGTCATTGGATGGTAAACGTTGTCCTCTAAGCCGATGACATTCTTATGACACTCTTCAACAGATTACGGTTTAACCTCTGGGCTGTACTGTAAAAAAAGTGTACTCTAATTAACGCTGGCAAGGCCAAAGCAATCTATTTATCAGATTACATTACTAACACGGCTAGAGAGTATTGCCTGCCTACAGAAACTATCAGCATTAGCTGCACGAATCAGCGTGTGTCGTTAACTTCACTGAACAAACTAATTATAGTGTCCGTGAAAATCAATCTTTGATGCTGACCCTAATGTCTATCAAAAGTGAAAGGGAAAAAGTTAAAAAAGAGAGCGTAATTTGGTTTCCGGCAACTAAGAGATGGGCTAAACAGATTCAGGCGGTGAAGACGGCCCTAATGATAAAATCGAAGTGGGATTGTGGAGTAGAATTCGCAATTATAGGGAGTAGATACAATATCCAGGAACGGGTTAGCAAAGAAAGTAAGTGAAATCGAACGTAAAACAGACATAGGACAAACGGAAATTGGCAAAGGGGGCAGACCAAGTTTAGCAGATATATGTGAAACAGGTAAAGCAGGAAATGGACGGTGTAGAATGGGTAAACGATAATTCAAGTGGGAATGGGCTATCAGTAGACACCAGAGCGGGGATATTGGATGAAAGTATACAGCGGGGTAACGATGAGCAAATATAGAATGTCGAGTATGTACCAATTGAGAATATTGCAAAACAATGCACAGTTTTGGAGGGCATTAGAGGTATAGACCTGTCGAAGGCTCTTGCCTTGAAACCAAAGGAAAGAAAGAGCCAGGTCGATATTACAAAGCATGTTTGTTTTGCCTATAAAGTTATGTTTCTTTTAAACAATATCTGCTACGGAAGGGGAATGTATGGTGTGTCTCGACACTAGTTCGCAAAAGTTCGTGTACTCAGTCAACGATGTGCACAAAAAGGGACCGTTTGTACAATATCGTCGCATTGCCACTGGGCAACCACCGCCATGTAAACCACTAAACTGTCGGATGTGAAATATTAACCGTTCAATTTGTCGAATCCAAACATTGACGTCAAAAATGAATGTTTATCTATAGTATTATATTAATGCGATTGTACAGGCTACATGAGATTGCATTCAATTTTATGCCTAAATTACCTAAACGCTGCATATAGAAGTGACTCTTGAGGTATATATTGCATTTCGTCCCGATCCGTTATTCACTATCTTGTCTATTCAATTGCATTCGCCCTCTTTAGGGCATTTGCGTATTATGTTTCATAAGCGACTGAATAGCAACAAGCAACCTAATAGCACACAAGTGAGCATTTGCTTTATCGAGGAGGATGCAGAGTGTAAGATTACAACCGCTGCAAAGTTACTAGCCTAAAGATTGATACGTTTTTTGGGCTGACCCTCAGCCAAGATTGAACTTCCACGGGACTGCTTTTTACATTGCTTCATCGACGGACCCCCATAAATACAAATATGCAACGGCGGAGCTTGAACCCGCGTACCTATGTGCGTCCTCCGGTCGCGGGGCGCAGGCGAATGCACCACGCCACCGGGCTTAACAAACCTACTCGCCTGCTTCAATACAAAGTGTACTTTCACCCGAGGGAAAGCTTTGGTCGAGATTTGCGCAGAACATGTCACATGTGGCCCTATAACACGTGAATAACAACGTGCTTACAAGGCTTGTTTTTAAATGACACCGATAAGCATCCTTCAGGATAGCTGTTGGTCCATTTAGATTCACAATGAAGTTTAAAATGTGCAGGAGTCTTGACTTAAGAATAATGTGCCAGGAGGCTAGATGGGATAAGACCTTTAACCTGAAGTGATTGTACCACATCTGGGTATCCTTCTACAATACCTAATGCTAGATATTATGCGAAGTAAAACTCTTAGCATAAGCATTAAATGTAATCCTATTATTTGTCGTGATTTATTGCCTGTATCTTGCTTTGGCCGTATAAGGTAAAAATAGGTCTTTGTAGCAAACATCAATTTTCCACAGACGGTGTCAAATACGTTGCAATTATATTAAAAGCTATAATAGTAATAACGACGCCGTTGCTCACTGTGCGGCAATCGACCCAGATGTCGAGTGGATTGCTAATGGATAGCGCTGTAATAGTAGCGCCAGTGTTTTTGTCTAGATCGTATACTAGAAAGGACGAAGAGACAGCCTCTCTCAAACGAATTGAGAATTGCCATTTACTGTACAGCTATAATAGCAATGGCCGCGCCAATGTCCCTAGCATTAAGTAAAAGGAAAGGCTAGTTATCGAATTAGTGCTACCTTGTAGCTATTTATTGTTGTTCCCGGCCGAGCAGGTTATGGGGATTCAGGGAGCTTACCGCTTCAAGTTGCCTTCTGCTGCAGTCAATTCCTGAGGTAAGGCGCAAGGAACATTGTGCTTTAAATGGAAACAAATAGGCTGTCGCAGAGCCTGTAGATCTTAAAGAGCAACAATATATTTAAGGGGTTTCTTAAGTTGCGATCGTCTGCCTAACGTATATGGTTAAGAAGCGAACGTGAAATCATATTTTTGCGGACTTTAAACCAACTCGCTTCCTAGACAGGAATAATGGCTTTTTTCTGTAGAGGAGGGTGGAGGAAGAATGGTTATGTGCCACATAAGTCAACTTATATATTGTTCAGGCCTATTAAGAGAGAAACTAGTTACGTGAGAGAATTTCTCTACACACGATTTGGTGCCGCGAGAGAGATGTTAGGCCTGTTAACGGTAAATGCAACTTTAAGGCACTCTAAGTAAACCTCGTTCAGCCAGCTAACTAATTTAGCTTTATTGCGCTTTGGAGTAGCACTGTCTTTCATTTGTAAATCTTGCGTTGGTTTTGAATAATCTTAACACAACCTGCTGCAAAATCTGCATAAACATGTTGACAAATAATGAAAACTTGTTCTGCTGCAGAACAGGTCCTGATAACCGTGTACCATATATCATGATGTCTAATCCGTGGTGTCGACTCCCGCCTAGAGGTGGTCAGACATCAAGCTGCGGCAGATGCTTGCAATGGGTATTCTCTATGCCTTTATAACCTATATCTCATGTCAAGATGTTGCGTGTCGTCCTATTGCTCTATTTAGTGAAGATTTTTTTTATTACGCGATTTACTATAGACAAACTCAATTGATATGGTATTGTCTGCTTTTTCTTGTGAAGCTGAGCACACGCAAAATTAACTTTTTTTATGCATCATAGGAGAACATAAAGCCTAACCTGACTTCCGAACCATTTTACTAGGTGTTTTTGTTGAACGTCTACACCGGAGAAAATAAACGAAAACGCCACATATACTCCTAGTCCAGCCTAGCAGATATGTGTATATATATATATATATATATATATATATATATATATATAAACAGTATTTAATAGTCAATTGTAGGGTTATAGGTGATTAACTCACTGCACAATGTCTTGTGAGCTGCGCTAAATATATATATATATATATATATATATATATATATATATATATATATATATATATACCAATATGTTCGAACAATTAATAATATTTGTTTACGACGGGCCAGATTTATTCGCATGTACATAAGATGAACGTGTTTTTTTAACCGAATATTGCCTAGGTAGTAAGCTTCGTGGTCGTAAACTAATTTACGAGTATGTTGGCGTCGGTTGTGTTTAAACGCTTCGTATATATATATATATATATATATATTTCGTCTGTTTAAGCTTTATTAAAAACGCAATGCGTGAGTTTATGCAGAGCACCGGCAGAGCAGATTTCGTGGCTATGCTAATTTCCATGATCTAATGAAGAGAAAGCAACATAGCTGTGCTGCAGCCGACCAGCTGACCGATATCGGCCCTGTAAAACACCTGCAAACAGCCACACGGCCATGTACGCATAGAGACACTACCGGCCGCCGCCGCCAGAAGACTGACAAAACCGTCGCCCAGGAAAGAGAATATGTGCACAGCGTAAATAGAGCGGCCAACGACCGACGGAGCTAGGCAGTATAGAACAGGAAGCCACTTGCCATGCCAATACCGTACACAGAGCCAGAACGCCACTAGCCTTACCAATACGAAACGGCCGTCGATTGGCCTGTCGAGATATACGACTGCATTAACACAAGTAGACCTTGTGTGACAAGTGCGTTCTAATTATCGGAAGAAGGGGGAAGAAGGAAGATATGTGTATATGTATGTATATATATATATATATATATATATATATATATTATGTTACACACATCACAATAGACCAGCTAAGCCAATGCGCCTAGTAGGCGCGCATTGTGACTGTCACATGTCCGTTTCGATGAGGCCAGGGCGAGACCACTTCAGGAGTGTGCCCCGAACGGAGGCAGCGTTTCCACGTTGTATGTCAAGATCCAGACGTTGTTTAAAAAAGGACGATGACCTGTTATCACCGGATGACAGGTTCAACAAGGTCCAATAAGGTATATATATATATATATATATATATATATATATATATATCTGCGGCCAAGCAATGGACCACGGGACAGAAGCTTTAGTAAACGGCCCTTTAGTGGGTGTGATGCCTCGCAAGCCAACACTCGGCGTAACCTTTTGCTTTTGGTAGACCGCCTAGATTTTTGCACTATCCACCCGCCACTGTCCCGCCACTGTCGGGACTGCTGGGAGTGAAGGATGTCTGCAAATGTTGGTAGTGAGTGTCCGTTAGCAGTTTCTAGGACAAGAGTTCTAGTTATGTTTTTGTTATATGTCATATACCAGAGCCATCATCTCCGCAGACATGGTGTCAAAAGTTACTTCGAGTGGAACTCCCACAAAACCGTCTGCGCAGCGACGGTTCTCCCGCCACATGGTGTTATTAAACCAGAAACAGGCTGGGCCAACATGCAGCCAACCGTCCAATGGCCGTCCTTACAGTGGCGGTTTCGTCGACCCCCGGATGACACCATCTGCGGATCAGTGACAAACGATTGAAGCCAAGCCTAGCGGGGAAGCGGCAGGCCAGGAGATTTCGATGGACGATGCAAAGCGACTTTCATTATTAAGCAGCGCCAGCCTGATCTTTGTGCGACTGGAAAGATCGATAGCTTTGGTTAGCAATTTCGTGGGCAAGTGGGTTGCAGTTATATTTTAGGAGGTTTATTAGAAGTTTCCGCTCCGCCACAATAGCGTTTGCCAGTGCAGCGTGATCTTTAATCGAACTTGTTGCATAGGAAAGGACGCGGAGCTAGGTGAACTAGCTGGCTGTTGCATTACCGAAACACTTAGACTTAGGTTACCGTTAAACATGAAAGCTGAACCAATTCATTCGTGTCGTCGGTGCAAGTAATAACGCAAGGCGGCAGAACATTGTGAGCTAGAGTAGCAATTAGCGTTGTATGCACACTAGATGTGACAGCGAATATTGACGCCAAGACTTTGGCGCCGTATGGGGCGGAAAGAGGGCATGCCAAAGGCGTCATTGGCTCAATTAACGACCGCACTCTATCGTGAAGGTCGATAAGGCCAGAAGCAATCGATTTTCGCTCTAATTGCTCTAAATAACACCGGTCTCGTTAGCGACCGCTTGTGTATTTCTCTTCCTTCCCCGCGTTTTTTTTTCATTATTTTTGCTCCCTATTTTGTTGCATTTCTCCGAGCAGTGTCAACGGTCGAGTGCTAGGCATTCGTTCTCCTTGTATGTACGTCTTGACCTATGCGTTTGGTAAGGCGTTGTTATGTGATGAGCTTTCTCCATTAAATCGACGGTACCCTTTGTCATGTGCTGCATAAACCGCATATACGTGCTGCAGATCTAGCGTAAACAATTATATCTATGGTAGCTGGTACAAAACTTCCGCGCTGAGACAAAAAAATATCGTGAAAAGCAGGGTGAATATTTATGCGCAGCGCACAAAAACAAGGGTGCACATTGAGGCCGTCAACGACGACCGCGACGATAGACATAGAATACGACGAAGACAAGGGCTAATAATTTTTTTGCAATATTCACTCGGGACAATGTTGTATTCATGCGAGTGAAGCGGTGGCCAGGGCGGCGGCCAACAGAATAACCAGCCATCATTGGGCCATTTTGCCGGCCGGAGTGGAGCTGCTCGGGCCGACGGTCGCGCGTTGAGATTCCAATAATATAGATTCCGTTAAATTCCTCGTCTTCTGGTTCGAGCTCTTCTGGCTGCCTCTGTGGGAGCCATGTGTGTGCGCGGTGACGGCATTCATCGAGATGCCGCCGCCACTATATGGACAATGTCGCTTGCAGGTCAACGTCGACTGGGTCGGCAGTCGGGGCGAGCGATCGGTTGGGTCGACCTACCCCAATTCTAGTAGGCCGTCTTCAAGAAGGTCCGATGAGTTTCCCTGGGAGGAAACATGCCGAACGTGACCCGTCGTTAGACCTTGCCCTGGCCCTTTGCGTGCCGTTGTGGGTTGCCGGCCGGCCGTCTGTCCTTCATTTGACGAAGGCGACCTAGCGACGGTATGTGCTACTACTTGCTCATACCGGGTCAGGATAGTGGATCCACTGCGATCCGGCGACGGTTCCGCTGCTGCTGCAGCCGCCGCCCGCCTTTGCCTGTCCTAGATGCTGACTAGCGCATACCATAGGGCTCGTGAGACAGACACGAGGCGCGCCCATCGCAACGACCCGGAAGCTGGGCATTGTGGCATTGTGTTCTCCCTGCCATCTTGCCTAAGGCGTGGCCGTCTCCGAGCTCTTTCAATATATCTCTCACCCCCAATCGGTCCTCTTTCGTCTCCCTAGATGAATGTTGCTTGCTCTTTTCCCCCTTGTTTTCTCTTCGTCTATAGGATGACATCCAGGTCGGCGCCACCTACCTACGACGGCGGGTGCCACCAGTTGAGGGTGGCCCCCACCGCTATTGGTAGACTAGGAATAGTAGTAGTAGTAGTAGTATTTGTAGGGATACTACTAGAGCGAAAAGAGTAATATTCTTCGACAAGCCGGTGGGCAAGGGTGGATCCTGCCCAGTCCAATGGCGATTGGCCGCTGTAGAGCGACTGTTGAGCAGCACGGTTAAGACGTTGACGCATGGCATCTCGTCGTCGGCCATACACCGGCCGTTCGCTCTACTCTGCTCCGGTCGTGGCGCTGTCGACGACAAATAGCCAGACGCATGAGAAGATGGCACGGCATCAGACGGGATGATGTGTCCGATCAGCTTGATCTCTCTCTTTTGCTAGCTCCTCTCTCGGCGAGTGCAACGTTCGACGTCGTTCGCCGACGCCCCTTGGGGCAAAATCTTTCCGTCGCAGGCGCACCGCAGGGGCAGTGTAAGTGTCGAGCCGACTTGGAATTTGCCCCGCTTCGGGCCGCCGCCCGACTACACTACGCAGGGAAACTGTGCAGGGAACGAAACGCTTTGGTGAAATACCGGCCGCGCTAATTTAGAATTCCTTCAGTTTTTGGAACGCTGCATCGTCACTGCATCCACGCATGCATGCATGGGACCCGACGA
The DNA here is from genome assembly GCA_003439945.1 of Dermanyssus gallinae. Lineage (NCBI taxonomy): Eukaryota > Metazoa > Arthropoda > Arachnida > Mesostigmata > Dermanyssidae > Dermanyssus > Dermanyssus gallinae. The sequence goes on along the minus strand of QVRM01004371.1, from coordinate 698 downwards.
ACCCCACCCCCCTCATTGGCCCCCGCGGCTCTCTCTCTCTCTCTCTACCGCTATGTCTTCGGTAGTGCTATAACGAGATCATGGCTGGGCCAAACCGGATCACCGATCAGAAGCTGGCTAGATGCTAGGCAAACTTATGCGACACCAACTATAGAAGAATCTCGCTGGCGGCGGCGGTGGCGGCGGCAGCAAGAGGGAGACGATTCAATATCGTCATGGGGCGGCGATCAACTCGGAACTTGGATGCACTGCGTTTCACAACGTTGCTCATAATTCAACGCTGTCCTCCATGCAATGTCAAAGGCTAGGAGAACGAAAGCACTTTGGAGAGAGCCGTTTGCTTTCTCTATGATGATAAGAGCAAAACCCCCGCGTACGACACGTGTTTAAAGTACGACGTCGGCACCACCCGACAGCGCGCCCGACAGTTGAGATGGCTAGCTGCCTTGCTGTACGGACTTCAATTGGCAAAGAGATCCTTAGGGAAGACTAACGATACAAGTAAAAGTAAAACTTGTAGGCGTAGCTCAACTGTTATGGCTGCTTGTAACTAAGACTCAAATAGTGGATATACACCAATATATTGCTATATATAGCTCTGCAACTAGTGAATCGACAGCTTGAGTTGCAAAGATGCCGACCTAAACGAAAGACTTGACAAATTGATGAACTGGTAGACTGCATCGGCTGTTCCATTA
>QVRM01004370.1:0-111877 GCA_003439945.1 Dermanyssus gallinae | reverse complement strand
TTCGTGCACACTGCATGATGGAAACCGTGCATTGCATGACGCATTATAAGGTGGCGATTTTTGTATTGGGCACGAGTTGTTCATCATAGCTTGCGTCCGATAGAAATCCATGTCCACTTGACACATTTTAGCTTCCCACTTTAGTAAGTGCTCTTCATACTCGCGAGTTAATCGCAGGTTAAAGCGGTGCTGAAGGTCTTCTGTGAACAGTGGGGTACCCGAAGCCAGATACACCAATCGGTTACGGCTGCTTCGGTGAACGCCCATAACTAGTTTAATATACGTTGCTTTCAGGCGGTCGAGTTCGTCAAAGCTTGGAGCTCTAAGATGTTCCCAAATAAGTTCGATCGCATAGCTTGCTGTAGGGGCAACTTTCAGGTCAAACAATTTTAAAGCCGTCCTCAGTGGAGGAGTTGCGAATTCTTAATTGAGTAAATAGCAATCAGCGACTTACGGACCCTTTCCTCTATATGTCGGGAGAATGAGGTACCGCTTGGCGTAAATTCCAAGCCCAAATATGAAAAATGGTTGACAAATTCAATAGGTTGGCCGTGAAGCTTTATGGTATCAGCTGTTGCGAGGCGTCCTCCACGACGGAACTTCATTGCTTTTGTCTTTAAAACATTTATCTCTAGTAAAGTATCTGCCGCAAACTTTGCAAGAGTGACCAACGCTTGCTGAATATGAAAGCGACTTTCAGAGTAGATAACAATATCATCCGCGTATTGGATAAGTTGCACTGACGGATGCTTCTTGTTCACAATCGCCGGCTGCTCACTGACAATTACAGAAAACAGGATTGGACTAAGGTTATCGCCCTGAGCAACACCTGTTGTCTGTCCAAATTTGGGATGTTCAGCAACGCCGTCGTCCAATATCACATAATTCTCCTGGAGTATAGCCGCCAATAGTTTGAGAAAACGCGGTGGCATACCCAAAGCTGCGATCTTCCAAAGGGCAACGTTGCGAGGTGCGGTATCAAAAGCAGATTTGAAATCCACAAATATTGCAAACATTGAACTTCCGCGTCGGCTCACTGTTTTCTTAAGATCCTCGAGAAATATTGCGCAAGCTGTATGTGTTGATTTGCAGCGCCTGAATCCGTGCTGTTCTTCGGGTATGAAGCCTTGCATTTCGAGAAAATTTTCCAGGCGCCGGGTTAGGAGCAACGATAGTAGTTTATAGATAGAGCTTTTCTTTGAAATTCCTCTCCAGGCTGAAGGATCCAATACCTCACCCTTGCCTTTAGGAATTACGGCCAGTATACAGTCTCGCCAACTAGCCGGTATATCCCCTGTGTCCAGGCATCTATTCATTAAGTGAGTGATCGCTGGTTGCAGCGGTTCCGACTGCTTGATATGATAATTTCTTATTTTATCTGGTCCCGGCGCCTTTCCATTTTTAAGGTGCGAAATTGCCATCGCAACTTCCTGTAAAGTAAATGGTTCGTCAGAATTGGCCCGGAGGATGCTGGCAGTTTCGCTGTGGGGGCCTTGAAACACTAGCACTTCGTGCGGGATTGTGTTTGCCGACGAGAACATATTTCTGAAGTGCTGGACTAGGATTGTGGACGAAATGGGGCACGCAACTCTTTCCTTTGTATGGCGGATCCATTTATAAGCCTGGCGTTCTGCGGCTTGAATCATCTTTACTTCTTGTGTTTCAAGATATGCAAGCCGGGCCTCTTTTAGGGTATTAGAGTACCATTTGCGGATTCTGTTGTAAAAATCGGTCATCTCTGGACGGTAACGGGCGAGAAAGAATGATTGCCTCGCATACTTTTGAGCCTCGTAGCACTGTCTGTTGAACCATGGGTTTGAGCGCCGAGTGGTGGAAGAAGCTACGCAACTCAGAATTGTTGTGGTCAGTTTTTCGCAAAGACTCTCTATGCTGAGGCCCTCTGAATCGAAGTTCAGTGTCCTAGACACACGGTTGATGCGATCTGGATCCAGCCATTTTCCGACGTATTTTCTCTTTGCCGTAGTGCCGTTTGTGTGTACTTTGAATAGCAAAGTTACCGGCAGGTGCGGCCTGCTGCCAAAAGCTGTAATATTGCTTGCATATCCGCAATGTTGGATGTCATCCGGGCTTAGGTTGGTTGCAAAAATATCGATTGTTGATGATCCTTGGTGCCCTTTAAAGGTATGCTGTGCTGGGTCTGTGATCACCCACATACCAAATTGGTAAAGAATATCCAACAACATCTGCGTTCTTCGTGCGCCCGGTTGGTCGAGACGACAGTTTACGTCGCCTGCCAAAACTGTTGGTTTATTTAAATCAATTGCAGATAGGGCTTGCGTCAATCGATCGACAAACTTGTATATATCTTCATGTGGGCTAGAGTATACGGCGACTATGTTTATTTCATCTGCCTCGAGAACCACTGAGTTGTCTTCAGTCAACTTAGTCGAAACGGCTCCTAAAATTTCATTATAACAGACCGATACTCCACCACTGGGCCGGCCCCGACCGTGATTTTTATGAGCCGGGCTATTAGCTGAGTAGAACCCTGAAAGGTCAACCTTATCAGACCATGTCTCGGTAAGAACGATAATATCGAACTTATTTATTTCCGATTGTATCAGCAGAGGTAAACCATTACCAATGCCCTCGACGTTCCACTGGAGAATCTTGAGTTGAGACTTATTGCAGGAGCGGACTTGAGTTTCCGTCTGAAGCGAGTGGTTCGCTGCTGGCGGCTCTAACAGGGTAGTTGCCTCTGTAGTATATTCGGGTACATCAAGGGCATCTGGTACGGGTTCCAAAACTCCATAGAAGACTGACCCTGATTGGGTGCCTGAACTGCCCAATAGGTATTGGGAGTCTGCTGCTGGGTAAATTGTTGCATATACGGTGACGCATGCTGTTGTCTGCCAGGCTGCGTCGGTTGTTGCGGCAATTGTACATCGTTTGCGCGCCAGGAACGACGATCGCGCCATCTCTTGGGCTGAGAAAATTGAATCAAGCCGTCGCGTATGTTCTGCTGCCTCATTTGTTGCCCGGTTCGAGGTTGACTCCCGTTGAGCAGTCTTCCAGAAGTTGGCAAGGAATTTCTTGGACTTTCTGACTTAACGCGACGAACATCGCGCCTGCTCGGTCGGTCGCTATTCCAATGTACCTTTGTGGTTTCAGGATGCACATATTGGGGAGCACTTTTTATATCAGTTTTGTTCACTCGCTCGGCGTCCTTTGGCTTTAGATTTAAGATCTTGGCGACCGTTTTTCCTATGATGTGCGCTATTTTAGCAGTTACTTCTTCGCTATAATAGACAGATTTGCTCAGAACAGTATCGGTTTGGACGTTGGTCACATCCATAAGTTCAATGGAGCTCGACTGCTTCAAGACGCTAAGGGCCTCATTAAACGCCCTACATTCTGTCGAATGGTTTGGAATTGAAACAACCATCATGCTGGAGTTTGCAGATTTGGAAGCAAGGACGTCTCTAAACTTGACGATTGCCTCGATAGCTTCGGGTCTGCGTCCATTCATTGTATCAAACTGACCCGCGTGAATAATTATCTTGTATGTACCCCGGTTTGGCGTCAATCATTTGCTCCGTCTTCTGAAGAATGTCGGCAACTTTTTCATTTGGGTAACATTTGGACTGAAACCCTGGCGTGCGGCCAAAATTATCGCGAATCTTACTACGCAGGTTTTTGACGGCAGAATCGCCCATAAGTAGGACTCTTGTTTTATTCGATTCTTGTTTAGCGTCCCTGTTGACTGGTGCAAGTGTCGGTTGACTGGTTGTCACTTCCGCGTCATCCATGCTTTGTGAGACAGGCGCGGGTCGCGCGCGTAGCATTTGGGACTATGACTCGCACTGTGTTCGAAGAGAATTCACTTGGTGCTCGAGCCATGCGATTCTGGAGAAAAGAAGAGCAATCGTCTCGCCAAGTGGCGCCGTGTGTTCTGATGACGCTAATTTCGGAAGCAGGACATCAACTTCGAGTGCGAACTGAGCGGCAGTTAGCCCTGCGGATAAAAAGTTGCATATATTGCACCGCCAGGCCTGCCTCGCCTGCGTGGTCATTGTTGTCCAGCTTTCAATATCTCTGCACTGTACATGGAAGGTGCTTTTGCAGATCGCACATACACAGTAACTTGTTTCCTCAACTATGATGGTTTTGCAAACCCCACAGTTTAGAGCGCCAGCCATAATGGATGTTAATTACAAAAGACACAAAAAAAAGGAAGATAAAAATATTGCAACACAATCGTGATTTGAACCCGGTTTCTTTGTTCACGAGTCGAGGGCTTCCCGTCTTGTTCACGGAGCTACCTCGACATGCACTGGACCCGCTGGCTGGAAGACCGCCGAGCAGCGCAAAACATAAACAAACGTCGGTTGCAATGATGTTGTAAATGGAAAATTGGAACACGATCGGCTGTCAGGTTGAGTGGAGTTGGGACCCCGGCATCACTACCTGGCGCACTTTGAAGTTTGTTTCGTACTTCTTTCGACTCCTCGTGGCTTGTACTGTCACTGTTGTAGCTCTTCGTTTAATTGTCACACTTGCAACAATGTAAACGAGTCAAAATAGTAGGAGCAAATGTTGAACACGTCTACTCTGTACAACAGCTGATCACAGAATCAGAATAACGAACTTAGAGGTCCTTTAACGCTAGGGAACCTTAGTAAGGGCCGATAATTTATCTAAAATTATAAAAACACCCTCTGGAAAACGTGAGAGGGAACTTAAAACCACAAGGCCTGCCACTGGCGGCCACATACCAAGAGAAGTAGCTCACAGAATGACGAAAATGAGCTTAAAGGGAGATAGTAAACGGCGTGTTTATATGGGAGTTTTTCGGAATTTATGACGTACTTGTGTCACAGCAGTGTGGCCCTCGCAAACCATAAGCCCGGATACCCCAGGCTCCGAAGTGCGTCGGGTTTCTTCGACACTGTGAAAAGGAGTCTTACTTCTATAGTGCTCTATGCGCATTGCTTGTACTCTTCCCGCCCAAGGGGTTGCGTGAAGACAGCGCTGAGGACCAAACTGTACCCTGCTTCTTCCTCTTCCCTCTCTCGGCTCTTCGGCTCGACCTGCCCTGCCCGGGCCTTGACTAATTTTTTTCTGCTGTCCCGCTCCAGGGTTATTTTTAGCCTAATGATGGAACTAAGTGCTGTTGTTCCTTCCTTCTACCACTTTCCCTTCTCTCTACCTCTTTCCCCTTCCGAGGCCATCAACTGCGCCATCACCTCCCCCCAGGTGGAGACCGCGCACCGCTGCCGTGGGGGCGTCTGACTCCCCCGAGACACAGAGGACATACGTATCCCACTCTGCCTTCCGCATACTGACCATGTGTGACTGGAGCTGCCCATGACCAATGAGCATCTATTTGTTTTGCTGTTCAGACATGGAGCCAACGGATAGCAAAACATTGAAGGCAATCTCAAATGATCATCTCAAATATGGGCCTTTGAAAATTTTTTCTAAGCTCCTTCCGCGCATTTCCTCTTTTTAACCTAGTAAGGCCTTAAGACCTGTAATCAGTACAGAAGCTTAGGATAAAAGACAAGTGACTTATAGTGGCAAATCTAGATGTTAGGGCTAGCTAGAATAAAGCAGCGACTGGAAGAAGTAGCGTCACATCATCGGCACACCGGGCTACTTCATTGACAGCTGATTGTTGTACGGTTATTTAAATTAATTTAAAATATTGCATTGGCGCACAAAAGGTTATTGTCAGTTGGCGGCAGCTACCTACTGTTGTCCGAAACAAGGATCGTGAATACCAAAAGAAAGAGAGACAAATACCCTTTACATATAGATGTAAACCAAGACGCTTTATTTTTGAAACGCGTGAGTAATCAGTCTCCTTAGACGTGCTTATTTGGTTAAAAAACACAATAAGCATTGCTCAATTTTGCTGGATCTGAACTAATTGTGTTTAGTAAGTTAAACCAGTGCGATGTAAACCCATACCAAGCAGGGTTAAACAATTAACTCAAAACTAGGAATCGTTTTAGGTAGTGTAAATCGTTTATCATCGATCGATATATGTCACTAATATTAATTATGTATATAACATTGTCGCACTGTTATCAGCTGATCTTGGCATGTCATTCGAGAGATGCAATGCAGCAGTATCTTCATAAATGCCAGGCAGGTTGTCGCATGAAACTTCGCACACGCTTGAGAGCACAGTGGGCAGATGCACTCTGTGTGGGAGTTGGTATTTGAGCCGCTGAATTTGACGGCCTTTCTGGGCTGCATGAGGTTTAATACTATCCCTTTTATGACCTGAAACATTTGTTGTGTGTCTAGATGACTTCATCGGGAGATTCCAGGTAGCTTTGTCGAAGGTCTTGACACAGTCTACATAACAAACTGCCTACAAATTGCGCCCGAGCTTTGTCATAGCTCGCTCTATCTCTAACTGGAGCACAAGGATTTCACACATTTACCAACCACCGCGGAAGCTGATATAAGTCTGGGTCTCGCCTGTCATCGCCATGCTTGCCCTTAACTAGTAGAGAAAAAGCCTGGCAATGTGCCAGGTCCTAGCATTTATTCCCTCCTCTTTATCTCGTCAAATCACAAAGATAGTGTGTCAAGAGTGGCTCTGACTGCACGCGGTGCTTGTAGTACGCTTATTCCGATTGCTTAAGCGGCTCATTATTACGACGATCGTCACTGAGCAGATGGTTTGTCCCCGTATGATCACGAGGTCGTACAACGTAGGCTTCCGTTCTGCTCCCTCGAACAGTCGGATTTCCTCCTCTTGGCGTATTCACGCGTTAAGTGGGCTTTTTTACTATGGAAATGGTCTGCGTCTCGCTAGCGGTTGCGGTAGTGCCTTTACCCTCACTTTTGCTCAATAACTCGAGCACCTCACGGTGGGCAAGATAGCAAAACAACTGTGATCTCATCTGCCCGATTTCTTTCGCCTGACTGCATTTCTTATAGTTCCCATTCTCATATATATATATATATATATATATATATATATATATATATATATATATATATATATATATATATATATATATATATATATATATATATGTATATATATATATATATATATATATATATATATATATATATATTGCTGCCATTGTCACTTACATACGTGAAACCTTCGCGTACATTCGCACGTCTAAGACAAAAGTATTCCATCAACTGGATCAGCATCTTGCCTCACCGTTAAAAGCCCCAGTAACAACACGGCTTTAGAAGACGGGTAGAAAGCTGACATACCAGACCTTACAGCGTCAACGACCTCTGCCGATTCAATATTTGGGGGGCATACACAGAATTGGCTTACACAGTTCTTACTTAAATATTGTGCTGACGATCGATATGCAGTTTTCCCCGCTAGTAAATTTTCTTGGGGAGCTCAACGTCCACCGTCGCAAGAATGTCAACAGGCGATTGGTCTATTGCTCCTGTAAGTTTCACACAGCTCTAAGGAAAAACCCGTGAGCAGCCGGACCGCTCGGCACAATAGAACATGCTATACCCATTTTCTCGTACAGAGCACAACTTGCCCAACCACGAAACAAGATAACCTTGGGCCAGTTTCTGACTTTCGATAGCTCACACTGATTTTTGTAAACATTTCGCACGGCATGAAGCATTACAAAACGGGAGCTTGGTCCTAAGCGCAAAAATAAAGCAAAAGTTACAAATTTTAAAAATGAGTCAATCTAATCATATCCAGGTAACCTTCATTAATTAAATTTAATGTCCTATGTGCGGAAATTATAAGTCATGCAATTTTGTTGAAGACGAGTTTTGTAAGCTGCAACACTATTTTTGAGGTTTAACAGTCATCAATCAATGTGTCCAATTAATAATGGCAATATGATTGACAACATGCTCGATACTCGACATTTTTGTGAAAAAAGTCTATATTTGGTAGCAAAAGAATTATGGAAAATTGATTGAATGGCCAAGTAAAATCTGGCAAGTGAATTAAATATGGCAAATTTAAGAGAATTGAATATATAATCAGCCCTATGGGTATACGAAGGGAGTACATGTGATAAGTCACTTTCCGCACAGCATTGCACAAATTTTGTATTTCAAAAAGTCAATAAATAGAGTGTAATGTGCGGCACATTCAATCTTCAGTAAGCTAAAATCATTGAAATGTTTTTTGAATTTATTTATATGTCATAACTTTAATCTAAATGCGCATTATTTAGAAAGATCGCATCAGAATAGTATGTGTCACGTCTGGATCAAACCCACGACTTCTATGCCAGAATTGCCAGCCAATCTCTACCATTCCGTCATGTCTACCATCAGTGGCCATATTTGACTCATGTGTTATTCTCAGACCTATTCACACACAAAAATAGCGAACTTCGCTCTTAATTAGTTAGTAAGCCAATAACAATTTATTCACCTGGTAAGTTCCGATGAATGATTGCTGCATCCAGTGCCATTTTGCTGCATTAACGCACAAACTGATGTTACGAGGGTATCTGCCTAGCGGGAACACATGCATATATCCCCAAATGCTAGTACTACAGATCTAAATATATAAATGTTCCTAAAACTTACACACACACACATATATATATATATATATATACATCAATATTTCATGCCATTATTTGCTTGCGCAAAAAGGCGAATTTAGTTAAACCTTAGCAGTTCATGGCATAACCATAATATCAGCACGGGCTGCGCCGATTTAGATACTTACGCCGTATAAGTCTACATATAGATAGAGAAAAAAAACGAAAAAACAAATAATGTAGTGCATTGCTGGTAGATCGCAGTATGTATAAAGCATTTGCATATATTCGTGTAAACGCAAATGTTGAGGTTGGCAGAGGTGGCAGACCCATAGCATACGCAGTTTTGCTTACGTCGTCAGTTCGCCCCAAACAGGCGTTAGGGCATATGTACATCCATATACATCCATACCTATAGTTATATGTTTGCATGTATGCGCCTAAATTTGTTAATGTATATATATGTATGCTGTACGTTTTCGTATGTGCACGTCAGCATCCTATACCAGCATGTAGGTGGCACAGCGCTTGGCAGCCGTATGGAAGTTATTAGCCGCCTAGGGCGGTCTGTGGTCAGGGGTCACGCCATGCGACAATTTGCCGCCACTGCAGGCATAGTTTGCGCTAGCCCGCTATCCCGAGCCTCTGTAAACAAACGGGAGGGGGGGGGGGGGGGGTTTCAGAAGCCTCAGGGGTGCGCATCGCGGAAGAAATAGATCCATGTCCCGAGTCAGTGATCATCGGCCACTGACTGAGAGCTCGGCCGACCCTCAAAACCTACGAGACGTAAGCTGCAAACTCTTCTTTCTCTCGAAGTAAAATCGCCTTCGTGCTGTCTGTTTATTGGTCGCTGTTCTTTTGCTATCCCTTTGCCCTTTAGCTTGTAACAGTAGTCTACCAACTATTGAGGTATTAGCATAGGTATCCGAGCACGTCGTATTGGAAGAGTGTCGCGTCTATATGCTCCGGAAATCCAGCCACATCGAAAGATCTCTCCGAACGTAAGGCTTTTCCAGCAAGTGTCTTCGAGTAGGTATTAGAACCATGACGCGACCACAGTGGTGATCATAGCAGTACTTATATAATATACTAATTCGTAATAGTAACCCTATCCGCTAAGCCATCACGCTCCGTCGCCGCGATTTTTTAGAGGTCTTAGAGAGCAGAATTTCTGCTACGTCTAAAACACTAAGCATCGAATATACGATGAAGCTATCTGTATTAGCCTGTTAAAGCGTCATACGTTAAATACGTTAAAGTTCACTTACTCGACTAAATGCGCGATCAAAAGCAATAAAAGCTTCTTAGTCGGACAAATCTTCTTTATAGAGGGCCCGCCTCGACGCCGCGGCGTCCGGTGATACCACAAGAGCTTACCTTCAAGCACCTTTTTACGCGGCAGGCTACACACAACATGTTTGCAATGCAACTAACTTAGGAGCGCCGAGCCCTGGCCTAACTACAGCAACTCATGTAATACGATCTTCTAAGTTTGGTGCGCAAAACGCAGCTAAGCGTTTATATCTGAATCTGGTACGAGCCGCCATTCGGTATGATTTTGGTATGATTTAGATGTACGTTGAGATTAAGTGTCGGCTTCTGTCTTAGCGTTCGATGAGTATATAATGGGGATGCCTACAGTATCGTAGTGTTAGTAGTAGTTCGGCCTGATTTATATATGTTATGTGGGCTAGTCAGCTGGGTGAGTTAGCAAGCACAAGGCTGTATTATAGCTGGTAGCAGTAACGAAAGAGCTAAATATGGATAATATAAATAAAAACACATAAGGTTCTTGTAAACAAACGACATAAAATGGACAATTCAGGAATGTGGTTTCAACCTTCTGTTGCTGATAGAGCCAGGCTTCGAGGCTGTTCGTAGTCAAGGGGCTGGGGCTTGGTTACAGGCCCTACCCTGTCCGCGGGTACTGGGACTCTGTTAGACAACGAGACGACGCGTATAAGCGCAGAGCTGCGGCTTGGTGTTGACCTAGTCGTTCCCCACCGATGCGGGAAAAAGACCTTACGGTCTAACTTTGACGCCCCTTGAGCGTGGCCGCATGCTTGTTTGGGACGCAACTGTAACCAACTCATTAGCCCCTTCGATGGTCGGTGCGGGTGCGAACCGAGCAGATCATGCCTCCAGGTTAGCTGAGGCTAATAAATACAGAAAATACTCAAGCGTCGATTATCCGCACGAATTTTGTTCGTTGGCGTTCGAGACTATGGGAGCTGCAGTCCCCCTTACACTTAAGCTGATTCAGCGGGTCGGTAAAGCCTTAATCTTTCGACAGGAGACTCGAGGGCAGCCGAATTCTTGCGTCAGAGGCTGTCGCTCGACATTCAACAAGGAAATGCAGCGTCTGTTCGGCGCACATTGTTGAACTGGGCTAACCCTGGGTTAAAGAACCCGTGATCACACGTTCGCGCGGAGACAATTGTCCACCCCAAAGTGCTAACATAGTGAAATGATATAAATAAACTTCTACTTTTGTAGTGCGGTTGCACTGAGTCTTGCATCCAAAAAAATAATGGGTTACATTAATTAAATCTAAGAGTAAGGGCCTGAAGCAAGGCCATACAGTACAAGCTATGGCTTTAAATCAATTAGTATAGTAAAGGCTCATGCAACCAAAGTTCAAGGCAATAGACAATTATTACTAAAGGGCCGCAGAAGCACCGCAAAATTATGCATAATGGCGAGAGCGTAATGTTTTATAGCGTTTTTGCACTACTGAGACGATTTTCATCTACTGAGGTCAGGTACAATGTAAAAATGTTATATAAATATATATACCGAACATCAAAATCCCTCCCAATAATAGTGTCACCAAATACATTGCTTTAACCGTGCGCACTTTTATTTGGACACATGAAATGTTGCCTATATTTCGATAATATTTATTATACAGCTAGATTGTTCAGCACCTCCCTTAAATTGTGACATTATTGGAATTGTATTAATTGCACACTATGAGGCAACGATGCCACCATACGGTATGACGCGTTATTTGCAAATTACAAAAACATAAATATTCGATATTTATAAGACACTAGCCTGCGGCGACAATGAACCAAAGAGAGAAAAAGTTCAACGCGGCAACACTGCGGAGATCCTAGGATACATTCTCTACACGTGAAGAGCGCCGTGGGCATTATTTATGCTATTCTGTCTCAGAGACCAGCCCGCTTTTGTGCTAAAAATACGTTATTTATATTACTAGCTAATTTTACAAACCAGACTTTCAATCGTAACCCATTACTTGATACGTCATTTTATGTCGTTTGTTTACAAGAACCTTATGTGTTTTATTTATAATAATCCATATTTAGCTATTATGTTTCTGCAATGGCGACTACTAGGCAAATAGCATTCATTGGTATTTATTTGATTTATTTTCATGACGTTCACCCACAATTGTAAACATTATGTTCCCAACCTAAAACGTTTAAATATGTTTTTATATATATGAATATATATATATATATATATATATATATATATATATATATACGACTCGACACAAAATAATTGTAGATAGAGCCATTTAAGAAGTTATTTTTGCTGTACATATTCATAGATTTATTCATTTTCATATAAGTAAGCTCTGCGCCGAAGAAAAGATGTTAGTGGAGATTGTATCTGAGAGTTCTCTTTGTGTTCTTGGGCCCTAGGGCAGAGGAATCCATCTTTCTGAAACTGCAGAGCTGCAGAAGCCAACACCCAGAGGCTCGGCAGAGTTTACGTTGAGGACAATGACCTTGCGCCGCAATGAGTCGCGGCTTTGGGGGGCCGACACGGTATGAACGCGCCGGCGGACGAGGACGTGTTTTGCCGGTACGAAACAATGAACGGCGCCCCCGGCTCTCCCTCCCCCCGCCCTTTATTATCGCAGAGCAACGGCAAATGTTACGCGTGGAATCGCTACACACGAAACATCCACATACGTCCCCGAATACGCCTAGCCAAATGTGAAATGGGGTTCTGAGTTTCATCCCCCCCCCCCCCCCCCTGCTCCTCTTCATCATCATTCCGTATGCAGGTGATGCGGAAATGAATGGTCGGCAAGTCGTGATCGTGTCGTCATCAGCACAACGAGTGCGCTATCATAATGTCACACTGTCGCAGCGGTTGCTTGCTAGCACGGTCGCGAGCTCCCTTCCCCCGAGTAGAGCTAAACTGACCCAACCCCAAGGGATCGGGAACCTCGGAACCACGGGCATTTGCGGGATCAGATTTAGAGAAAACAGCAGCCGTAAAATAGCCCGCCGCTCTGCCCTGATATGGCATCCGTCACCGCGGTCATAAGCGATGGTGCTGACGATGTTGCTCGTGTCGGTGGTGCGATGGCTGCTGTAGGCTAGCAGATGATCCGACACCACTTGACACGTGATGAGCGGGGTCGTAATTGGTGGTACTTCCGCCTTCGTGACCTCGGAATGGTGTGCGTGTCCGTATAGTATCGGCGCTCTCGAAGGAGAACAGGCATTCCCATGTCGGCAGAACATTTTTCAATGAAGACAATAAATGCACACATTTGTGTGAGAATCCTGCCTTCTTATTTCTTCACATTCCTAACATTGAACAATTGCACAGTCGACACAATCGCCGCATTATTTCTCGTATCAAGCAATAGCACACTTCAATGTATGTGACAATAGTTCTAATGCGCGTTTTACAAACCCTATCGACATTATACGGGACTTCCTTATTCTAGCTAAATTCTATCAATATTGGCGAAGACGAATGCAAACCTTACAACCTTGTACGCCTCTTTGACATAAATGACAATACTCCCTCGTCTAATTATTGTCTCCCTCGCGGAAACATAACAGGAGCGATGGAGTGAGTTTGTACGTGAATCAAACGTGCAGGATCACAAACAGGAAAACACAATCACCAATAATGCTAGAGACACGCCAGCTTGCAACGTGCCAGGTCCGATTCACGTACAATGACGTTGAGATGCTCATCATCACAGTGATGATGACCCTGCGAATATCAGAGAATTCTTATTTAACGTTTGATAATTTTCCTAGTTATAGCTTGGTGATCGTTGGTGACTATAACATCGATATTCTAACCCACATACATGTAATTCTACGCAATCTTATTCATTTCCAGGCTCAAATAATTTTATACTCTATACCCGCCCCTCCCGCATGGGAAGGTATATAACAGTGGAGTCGAAGCGGAGCCAGAAAACGCTGCCAGCTGCACCCTCCGTTCTACGACCTATAAACCCTATAAACTTCGAGGAAAAGTTTGTCAATCTTGAGAACAGGCTTGAGAGTCCTAACCACGAGGCGGCGTTGGCCGCGCTCTCATTCAGAGGGGTCATCGAGGCTTTTCCAAACCTCAGTACCATGCAGGACCGCTTCCAATCTGGGCGGCTGCTCCAGCAGTGCCGGCAGGAAGGGAAACTGTTCTACTTCGTTCTGCCAAGGCGGCAGCGTCCAAAGCGTGTCTGCTCTCATGAGAAAAGCCCTGAAACCTCTCAGGGCTGTAATGCTCTTAGGAGATGCAGAAGTCAGTTTCGGGTGGCCAATAAATGCCTTTGAGGCCGTCGACGTTCTGCGCTGTCTTGGCCGACGTAATTTTTGTTTTAAGATATGTCATTGTTCCCGATAGATTAGAGGAGGCGCCCCGGGCACAGATCGCAAAAGGGCTGATAATTTGGGGGGGCTTCTGTGCCTGCGCCTCATCACGCCCGGTGCGCGATATGCAATGCGGCCCTTTCCAGGTTTCCTCTCACTTCTACCCATGTGCCGGCCCTGTATATTGGTACCGCCTTGAAGATGCGCGCCCCCGCCGTCGCTCCCGGGTTCTCTCTTTTAATGATTTATTAATTCGCTTAACCATCACAATTACATAATTCTGTGCCGCTTACATATAAGCCATTCTTAACATTCATAATCAATAGTGTTCACACTAATCTCTATTGAGAATAACAATTAATATGTAAGATTCTTGATCTACATTACCCTGGTAGTAAACGCCTAGGTTCGGCCAGCTGATGGTAGGTGGCCGTTTTGAAAGCTTATGAATGTTTTATTGCCTAATCGTGATAGCTTCTAGAATGTTCCCTCTCTCAACGTCTCTTTTTCAGAGTCGCTTTCTTACCCGCGCCTATAGAGTAGGTGTTGTGCTTAGAAGAACACAACTCACATCGTTTTCGTCACACGGGCCTTCTGAGGGGCCAGCTTGATAACATCCGCCGTGCGTGTAAAATGCGATGGTCATAGTGCGGCAGCACGGCCGACGTGCAATACAGTTATAACCGACGTCTGATGCACTTATAGCCGACGTGCAGTACAGGTCTAACTAACGTGCGGTGTACGTATAACCGGCACAGAATGTACGGCGGGCAAGGAGGAAAGGGCCAAGGTGGACCCACTTTCCTGAGCGCAGGGGATAACCATTCGCAGCGCCGCCTGGTGTCCGAAACGTAAACTACGACAAGTCACTTTGACAGCTGGCGGCGACCAAGGTGGGTGTATTTCCGCAGCGGTCCAGTAGCGAGATGTACCACACCATGGAATCACAACAAAGTCACCAGCATAACACCACACTGAGATCACTATAGTAGCAAGGCTAAGGCACGAGACAAAAACATCAAAGGAAAGATGGAAAAACGCCGTTTTACAAGTAGAAAATTCGTTATCGTGGTTGAGGCTGAAAATTATAAAACCACACTACTGTCGCTGCAGATGTCAGCGAAAATCGGTAAAGGACAATCCGCAGTGAGGGCCAAATCCCTGGGTATATACAAATAATATACAGCCATCTATATTAGAGGCTACAATCTTGGCTGCTTTGCAACCTTTCGGAGTTTATAAGGCAATCGGGATATAAACTAAAGACGCGAGGACAAATAGCATATCGTCTTCAGAACAAGTTACTTTGTTCGCATTTGCGATGGAGACTTTCCAGTAGAAGTTCGGTTAGGGTTAAAACCGTGCCGAAAGAAATGCTATGGTTATTAATCAACATCTTAACCCAAACCACGGTGCTGATTAATAACGATTGCGAGGGGAGATAACTCACACCAGAAATGTCGCGCAGAGCGATAGGGAGAGACCAGATCGGACACGGAGGGGCTGGATTCGAGAGTGGGCCATAATCTTGCTGTATGCAGACGTTGTGTCATTTTTAGTTGCAGTCGTTTCAGGGTAAAACAAGCAATGGATAGTTACATTCATGGATGCGAAAGGCTTGAGGGCCAGCAACCGCCATGCTTCGAATCAGGAAACGGAAATTGAATTTGTAAACAAATTTACACACCTTGGGATCACCTTCTCAACAAGCAGCAGCAGCAGCAGCAGTCAAACACATATTTAGGAGAGGTTCAGATACGACCCATCGGCACATATAGTATTACACAAATTTGGTACAAGCTGGATATGGGTGAATTTCGTTTAGCTAATGGAGCCCATTGTTTAAGAGAGTTTTGACGTAATCGAATACGTGCAGAAATAGGGTTGTCCACGTGCTAGAAGGTGGCCCGCTACAGACGGGGAATCTGCAAAAACGTTGCATTCTGAAGAGGATGTGCTCTATTGACGTACAGACAGTGCGGAACTGGCGAACAAAAATAGGTGAGGTGGACGTGGACATTGGTATTTATGGAACAGCAGCAATGTGGAACACCGAATAGCAGGCAGGCGAGACAAGAGATCGACATCTAACTATGCCTTGGTAGCTCACGGAATTCATCGTGTTCTCTGCAACTAGGAAAGCTTTATGAACTACAGGATGGGTATCGATCACGGTGCTGACGCAAATCTGATAGATACCACATAGCGGTATGTCCGGCGGTTGGGTCTATAGCATAGCTAGCGAGACGCTAGATTGATTGTAATCGTGAAACTCGCTTGGCAGTTATTAAAATATACATATATATACATATATATGCATGAAATATACATAAAAATATATATATATATATATATGCGAAATTGAAAATACTTGAAAACTTTAGTAACCTGCATACCCATAGTCTCGGACACCTCCTAAAAAGATACAGGATCTGTGAGCAAAAACTTCGAATTTGTGTTTGGACGTATTACTATTCTGCCTGTAAGTGTTACAGGTTTGTATTATCTATAGGAATACTTGCATTGCCCTCCCTGCCGTTTTCGGTGCCCGGTGCGGCCGTAACAGATGAACTGCGCATTGTCAGCTGTTTATAAATATAACTGGAACTCTTGTTCTAAAGACTGCTAATAAACTCATCGATCCGCCTCTTTGTCATTAGCACACTTGCGTTTATTCATTATTACGTCCCGGCGTACTTGTCGACAATTGTGCAGTGCGTTGATCAGTGGTCTTCCTACACTACGGGAACTTCTTTTTTGTGCACGATGTCTTCTTCATACCTGTATATATATATATATATATAATATATATATATATATATATATATATATATATATATATATTTAATGCCAATGCAGGTGGTTAAGATCTGTTTCAGATACGTTTAAGAAAAGCTTCACACTGGGTAAGATCACTATATTTGACATAAGGGACTAGTGCGCTAGTCAAGGTTATCATCTACAAGGGTGTCACCGGTTCGATCCCCGATGTTGATCGAATTTTGTTTGAGCGATGCTCGTTGAGAATAGATAATAAACCCCGATACCGCTGAGAGTAGCTGAGAGTCAGTAGCCATGCTGAAAAAGGAGTCAAAGGACTGTTTGGGAAACCTAAGATATGTCCGGCCCTGAATGCATTGAAGATATGCCGCGCGACAATGCCTGCGAGAGCTGTCGACGCGATCTTGGGGGGGTCCTTTACATGAAATCACTATTAAAATCGCAGCTCGAAAATCGCGTTGTTTTGTATGTTAGAAGACGCTCCTATATGCTACAAATATGTTCGTCAGGGCTACAGCACTAGATTCTAACGCAGTATTTATACGCCGTTATTTTCACTGACATCTCTCCAAAATGACGGATCTCCCTTTTAGACTTGACAGTTATGGTCAGTCGCTCGATGCGTCAGAGATAGCTTAGACATTGGCTAAAATGAAGTGAAAACTCGTTTAGGGTAGCCAGCACAACCTTTTTGGTGGCATTTTACCTATCTCATACGCCACAATACGTTATAAGGCAATATCGGAGCCTTCCTTTACACCGGCCTCCCGGTTAGAACGTTAACTAGCCAAAATAGTTGTGCAGAACATATATTTTATAAACTATCTTAGGATATAATATTCGGTTTTAACGTTATAAGTCTATTTACGTCTAAGACGTGAAAAGTCTTACGGAGAACTTAATTTTTAACTACGTTGTAAGAGGCAACACGTAAAAAGCAGTGATATATCGTGTTCGTTTAGAGATCATACGTTTAGTGAAGTCAGACCACCTTATCAACCCCGGGGACTGCAAAACAACTAGTTATGGTATAAAGTGCGTTCCACACGTTCTTCGAAGGAAAGCTTAGATGTCAAGGCTGAAAAACTAGAATCCTAGGTTTCTAGGGGTGAGTGAATGGGGGAAGCAGAATTTCCGATCTTGTCGGGAAAAAAGCGCGCCGACAGATCTCATTCACCGATCACGATGATTCGTTGCGAAAATGTCTGCACGACGTGAACGAACGTGCGCAAAACTACAAAATCAGTGACGAATACGTTATAAGTAAATTATATATAAGCAAATAAAGCTGTAAACCACATAAATAAAAAAAAAAAACAAATAGAAAAAACAAAAATAAATGTTTAAAAATGGAATATCTAAGCTAGACATTAGACAGAAGAGAGGACTATTTCAAGCAACGTGCTATTAGATATCAGAAGAATGAATCGCTGCTATGGAAACCATGCTATTAAAACGCACAATATTCGTTATATCGAATTGCTCGTCTGGTATCTGTTAGTCGAAATTAAATGAGTCACGCAAGTAGGCCAAGGTTCGTAACCTAAATATATACTAGTTTTTCTACGGGCGTGCATGCGGGTCGAAGATAGCCCCACGACATACGCGAAACCGATCTGTTTCTCTCTGGGTGAAGGACAGCATTGGCCGACCGAGGTTCGAACTTCTTGTGTTGCAAACAGTCGTGTGGATTTTTCCACTGCGTAGGTACGCTCGCAGACGGGTCGATAGGGGTTAGCCTCTCCTTTTGCATCCCACACCTCATCGGGCGGGGGAGTGGAGATACAAAAAGGTGCAGAATTGAGACCCACCCGCATTGTCCCGCGTCTGTGTGAGCTGGGCTACATACACCTGGCATGCAGACGCTGTAGGTTCTATTCGCTCCGCCTAGCAGAATAAAGTAGTGACTATAGTAATTCCAATACACGAATACTAACTAATAGTAGTGAAATACTGTATATGAATAAAAACGTGAAACTAAATGCATGGAATTGAGTACTAGCTTGTTAACAGCTGTTCTAAGTGATAGAATGAATAAATTCCACATCCCGTAATTATCTACCAATTATGGCAACTAAAAAGCAAAGCAATAGTTCTAGTATTACTACAAAAAAAGAATGTCCAACGAATCACACGCAATAAAAACGCCTACTTGTTAACTACTGCAACAAATCAGGTTAACCTGAAAAAAATAGGGTCTTTTTGCACCCATGATCATTAGATCGGCCATAGCTAATATTTGACTATTAACACATGAAACATTAAATAAACTAGTCGTCTCTTGTTCTGAGTGCGATCCTCTTGAAAATATCGATCATAGTATTTCCTCTGCGCGGATATGGCAGAGTTGGCCTGAGTCTACGAAGTGCATTTGATTCGTACAAAGAACCTCACAGAAACATCTTAAGTACGTTCTTCGTATGTAAACTAATGTTCAGCAAGTAATAATGGGTTGAAACGACTATAATATTATCTATTTATTTTATTATCTATATTCACATTTATTTCACTTATATTGAGTATGTACATAAAATTAGACTTGTACCATTGTCAGCTGTTTTCGGCATGTTATTTGCGAGAGGCAGTGTAGTGCTCTCTTCGCTAGGGCCAGGCAGGCAGACACATAATATTTTGTACACGCGTGAAAGCACAGTCAATAGACGCACTTTGCATACTCAACGTCGAAAATTGTTTTTAAACAGACCAGGTAATGGCCATGATCTATGCATCTTGTATAGACGTGGCGATTGTCTCCAGACCAGAATTAAGACAAACTGGAAATATCCAGGTCTCCAATCTCTCGTTGGACTTGTTCAGCTTTCTTGTTCGGGTCCCGATAGGCATTCTGCATTCGTGTGGTGTCTCACCCTTCGTTGTGCCTATTAAGCCAAGGCAGCAGGCGTCCCACACGGTACTCCCAGGTTGCTAAATTCCCGGGGCATTAACCGTGTAGCCCGGGGACTGCCCGGGACCACAGCACACTTTCCCCGTAATCCAATAGCCTTAACAGCCCTCGAATAGGCCACGACAAAGTGACAATATGAATTCGTTGACACTCAATCGATATCTTATGCCCTGCCTCCCATGCCAACAAAAGTGACCTCGGGAAAGTTATTATAGGGAGTTTACACCGTCTGACTAACTTACATGTGGGCCAGTGAAGGTTCCCGCAGCGCGTGGCAGTCACGCACCAGCGGACCAAGGCCGGTAAGAGAGTCATAGTTACTCCCGCAAACTGGAAATATCCAGGTCTCCAATCTCTCGTTGGACTTGTTCAGCTTTCTTGTTCGGGTCCGAAATAAGGCTTTTGAATGGTACTGCACGCAGCGTCTTTAGTCTCAATCGAATTATTTCAACAACCGGTGCACAGCCTGACAATAGATACACAATGCGGCTCCTAACCCGCATTGACAAACAAAAGACTCGCTTCATGTACATTGTAAAACACCTTTGAAGCAAACCAAAGTTTGCCCGAGTAAAATGTCCCCATACTCTGTCAAGACCATACATCAACCTTGGGGCAATCTTGAGGTGAAGGAGTGCCACTGCCATCGGGACGGACAATCGCCGGGCGTCGCCGACCTCTCCATACAGAGAAACTAGGGCTGTGCACACTGTCTCGACGATGTGCGCAGTGAAGGCCATCCCAGCATAATAAAGCCGAAAACCTAGACACCGGAAAAACTTGACAAATTCTAACAACTGGCCGCCGCAACGTACAATATCTTTGGCAGCCAATCGACCTCCTTTGCTGAATTTCAGAGCCTTAGTCTATATGGCGTCTAGTTCAAGCCAGTATTGCCGACAAAATCGGCAAACAAAAAGTGAAAGAGACGCAGCTCAGTGGGTGAGACCGAACCCGTGCACTTATGTGTCTCCCGTCCGGTTACAAGGCGCACGCGTATGCATCAAACCACCAGACTAGACGTTTTTATTCACCTAGCTTAATTTTAGCCATTGAAAGGGCTACATATGGGTGGATATATAGGGCCACATAAAGATGACATTTTGATGGAGACCAGAAGTACAAGCATTCGCTTTGTGACAAATGCATCTAACGCGTTCAAACATCAAAAACACTTTTGAAAGCTGAGAACTAGCAAAAGAGAAAGCTTCGTTAAAGGTCAGCTTAGCTAGAGCCGGTCGTGAGGGATCAGTAGCAACGTGCGCTCGTTAGCATACATTTTCGTATATGCAGTACCGTATCGCCAGATAGTTGTCCTAAGTGATAACATTTTAAGCCTTGGTGTAGGTACTATGCGATTTTACTTAGTATGAGACCATAATATCGGCCGATAACGGGGTGAAATCTATAGGATTACCTACCACCACATCGCGAAATTGACGCCAGATTACATTTAAACTATTTGTAACTACCTACTACTTTATATATATCTAAAAATATTATCTCTATAGTCTCTCCTAGTGGTTGTTGGTTGCGTTTTTTTTTGCTATTTTACATCTCTTTGTCATATTATTGTGTCTGTCAAATACAACTCAGCATTTTAGACAATGTAAATACTGTATTTTACCCCAAATGCCACGAACACTATGATGACCGTAGCAGCCCTTCTACCCTGTATTGTGCACTATACGACGCTTGAATGCCTGCAGCTATTCCAGCTACGAATTGCTAGGTTAGCGAAAACGTTTGCCTATGTTGCTAACGCTTGCAGAAGGAGAAGAACGTTCCCCCTATGTGGCCAAGTCTGGCAAGAAGAAGCAAAGCATTTGTATGCAAAAACGTCATAGCAAGCATTGTGCTTGTAGCCCCAAATATGATTATTGTCGTGTATGCAGTTGCTGAGCCGTAGGCAATTTCCGCATCGTAGGCATTTCCGCACCAATTTTGGCAAATGCTCATTCGTTGAATCCTCTTTTGTGGAGTACTCGTCTTGAATTCCATAGTATGTAGCATTCGCCGTAAATACCATCTCGTCGTTTAGCGTAGTTCTTTTCCAGACATGGGAGTGCGACCGTAGAGGGAGTAGCAGAGCGGAACGTTGTAATATGTGTTTTAAGCTGGTGGCCTTGTAACCTCAGTGCCGTCACACATGGCCGCCCCATCGTTGTCATCACAGTGCCGTGTGGTCGAGTTCGGTCGACCTCGTCCAATGAAGGCAGTCAACCGGGTCGAGCCTTTGCTCCTTGAGTTAGCAGCCAGCCCCATGCGGAGCTACCGCATCGATAGGTTCTCAGCAGCCAGCTGGGACAAAGGGCCGTTTCGACACTCTGGCGAAAATATCAAATCACCCATTATATTCCGGCGGTTTTCGCATCCATAAGGTCGCGCCATATCGAACATGACTACAGCATTCGAATGACAAATTAATCAGCTTTAAGACGCAACTAGAATGCTGCGTTAGAATGTTTTTGTTTGTTATATTTAAATAAAATATGTACAATATACGAACATTTTTGCTTCGGAACAAATGCACAGTTAAACGTTTTTTTTTATTTTGTGTAACGTAATATTGATAATACGTACCCCACGTATCATAAGGACATCTGATATGACTTGGCAATAATTCATACTCGAGTATATTATTCATAAACTCCGAAAGTATTGCTGAAGCTGAAGTACCGGCTCTAAGTCATCGTTTTAGCATTTCCCACTTATGTTCGATAGCTTCAGGTTAGGAGAACATGCTGGCCACATCATTGAACTAAGTTAAGTTTTTGCACGACACCCCCACAGCACAAGTGCAGCGGTATATGATGGAGCATATCCAGCATTGTTGTGCCTGTTTCTGTCATGTCAGAATTGTTGGCTTGAGGGACCCCCTGGGTGACGTGTGAGGTTTGGTCCTCTTGAATAGAGGTTCGATTCTCCTCGCCTAATAATATTGCAGCCAACGCTATTAGGGGAGCGCTACCGTCTAACTGCATAGCAGTAAATTGGCAATTTCATATAACATGACATAGAAGAAGAGTAATCGTCCCGAATTGTTGTATCTCGAGCTCTGCCTGAATCCACCCTCCGATAGAAACTGCCCATAAGTTAGTGTCGTTGGCACACTCTGCATAGTGTTGTGAATATGATTTAAATTCTTGCGTGTTTTAAAGCCAATTCACACATACATAGCGCCACTATTGTGACTACAAAATGTGTTTTGCGTAAAATGCTATGGGTAATGGAATATGTAGTTATGGACGTGTATGGACGTTTTTGGAAGTGTATATACTATATATTGGTAGGACAAACGCAGATACTTTCGTATATTCTCTTTCTTGGGCTCTAAGAGGCCAGTCTAATGAAACTGTCGATTGTGTCGCTTCTAACTTTTATACGTGACCTTAAAAATGAATCTAAAAAACCGCAAATCTTTTTATTTGCTTAACACGTAACCAAAATAGTAAGGCCTCATCTCAGATTGTAAGCGCCATTTTCTATTATTTTCGTTTGCTGCACGTTTACATTCGCCTCTCTAAGCATCTTGTTCGGCTTAAGTTTATGCACTGCTCACCTGCCTGAAAACCTAATCTGGCTAAAGATAACAAATTGACTGAATTAATTTAGAAATTATTCCCGAAACGCCTGCGTTTGACATTGCAGCCGATGTATTGCCATTCATTGACTCTCTGTTTTCTTCGCATCGGCCCGCGCTCAGTTCTGCTTTTTTTTATAAACAGAACAGGTTAAAACAGCTAAATGGGATCAAGCTTCGGTGTACGTATATACATAGAGTAACCACCGACTAGCCAGAATGGAAACTCATCAGCAGGGCTATGGTGCTAAAGCAGTAAATTTGGGTTTCGTCATGCCAATTTTGTAAAGATAATTATATTTTCCAACGAAGCCCACTTCTATCCAAGTGGAGATGTGAATTAACAAAACTGTCGCATCTGCGCAATCGAAAGCCGTCATGTAATTCACAAATACTATGCCATATGTGACAGGATAGAGCGGCCGCAGGTCCAAATGATATTTTGACTCTATTGTGTTCACTCCGGTGAATGACAAGCATTATTGCACCACAATATTTAATTGTCATTGGTCGAAATTAGACGGAACTGATGCGAGTGAACTCTGGTTCCGACAAGATGGCCCCACAAGCCACAGAGCCGAAGAAACAACTGAGATTTGAGGATAAACTTGTCCCAGACGAATGATCTAACGTAAAGGGGACAGCAGACCAACACCGAGGGGTGCATAAATGTAATTGGGCCTGATTTATGTGAACAAGTTCTAAAACACATGTGACCTGTATACAGCTTGTAAAATAAAAAAAAACAAAATTCTCATCGATATTGTGTTTCATTAGAAATGACATTGTATATGTGTATTACAGTGTCTTCAACACCCTTGTTTTTATGATACTTTAAGATTTCACACTATTTTTTTAATTTGGCTGAGGATCAGCCCGAAAACTTTACTATTTTTCTAATATTCTAGATAGTCTTTTTGACAAGCCGGGCACCACAGGTAAACTTGATTTATAGAAATCTAAATAAAAACTGACCACGGTGACGATTTTCCTCAGAGCACATGTACACTAAACGTGCAGCAGCGCTGGCCTGCACGCTGGATAACCAGCGTTCTTTACAAATATGCGATTTGCTCACTTGATAAAGTATAATAATGATGCAGGGCGATAGAATGTCACAAGCAATTCGCTTGCTTTGTGTAGTGGTCGGTGACCTGCGTCTAGTATGTCTAGTAAGCCAAGGCAGCAGGCATCGCACCGATACCACAAAGTGGACAGCCATTGATCAATCGGACCAAAAGCCAGTGGCAGTCACCTATCCTTGATTAGATCAAAACCTTCAGTCCTTGAATGGACCACCGACAATATGACAATAATAGTTCGTCGCCATAGACTCGATATCGTATGCCCTGCCTCCCAGAATCCGGTGTTGTCGGAACGGGAAAGTTTGTCACTCTAGAGAGTTTATACAGTATGACCAACTTTCATTTTGCAATACTCAAGTGTTGCTAAGTTCCGTAGCTGAATAACTAACAGTGAGAAGGTGTTGCACACTTGTAGATATCTGTTAATAATATCCGGCGAAACCATAGCCGTACAATACCAAATCGCACCTGGAAGTGGGTACAGAACAAGCGTTAGTTTTTTATGTCCTATGAAACTGCATGACTTTTTAAATGCATTGACAGATAACTGATGTAGCGCACGAACTTTCTCGGATGAAAATCGCCCGGTGTTACTTCGTGTTCACGAAGAAAGTTGCGTAATGACCTGCAATAGATTACAAAGCCTTTCTTGTCATTTCAGCTGTTCCTAAATATACCTTACTAGCAGGACGAATTTAGGATGTAGCTCCTAAGTTTTAGCATTCTATGTAAAATGTCGTTTTCTGTTATGCCTCATGAGTTGAATGATTAAAACCTAATCAATCCGGAATATCGCTTCTGTGTAAGGCAGTGGTTTTTAAAGGAATTAAAACTGTCTGCTTTATTCTGGCGCAAACTGTGTATACGCTGTCCTGTAGCTCGCTTGAATGTCAAACTAAAATAATTGCCTTAATAAGAAAAAAGTTTCAGTACCTGTTGAGAATACTACACTAGTGGTACTCTGCACATGGCATGTGATAGAGCTCGCCACAATTTCTAATTTCTTAGTGCTATAACGACTTATCAATGTTTGACTTGCTATTTTAGACTTACAGACAAATACGAGCGTTACTACTCACGTTCAGCAACCTTACCCTGCGCAATCCAGTAAATGCTCCTTCTTTTCTCCTCTATTCATACGATTAGACGCAACGATCGCAAGCCGGCTTCTGTGCATCCCTTACGCGAGAAGAAGTTGACGTTTGCCCCTAGCCAAGGCCAAATTGTCGGCGCCTATCGTCACGTTTGAGGCAAAAAGTTGGCAACTCTGCGCTGTGCCGACACGCAGCAAAAGGCATGCAACAAACTTAGAGAACACGTATTTGATGACTGTTAGCGTTCTCCGCGAAGGGACTCGCGTCGTGTTGTAGACTGAGTCGACAAGGCATGGGATACGCAACTTACCTATGCCTTTTATCCATCTACCTACTAGTTGTAAGGTCTCAGTAGACACTTACGGGTAGATTATGTGTGTGTCTTATAGTTACGCAGACGACACATAGTGCTTTCCCCAAGAGAAGACAACAAAAGGCCCTTGCAACTTTCACCGTATCAGTCGGTACAAAGGCAAATGTGAGCAGTACATAGAACCACCGAAAACACCGGGGGGGGGGAGGAACCCGCCGACTATAGAGGATAATAGACAAAGGAGGAAGAGGCCAAAGAGTTTTGTTCACACAGTAGCTGACGACCTCAGTCCGAAAAGCCAATAATATTGGCAAAACGGTTAGTTAGTCGCACAAAAGGCCGCCACTTAACGAGGGCCAGGGTCAGAAGTTAGAGAGAACGTGTACGCCATTCGAGTATGCACCTGCTCGTAGGAAGGGGACCGTGCCGAAGACAGTATTCCCGAGGCGTACATAGCTCCAGGTTCTCACCAAGAGGCTCACAGTCAGACACGTAAGACGCCGCCGACAGCGGACTATGGCTTGGTCATTCATTGGTTCTAAATCAACTGCATAGACATAGTATCTACGTCACGCACACGTCTACATGCGCACATGTTTCGATGTAAGCTGCGCAATGCTGCAGGTTTACTAGACGGCCACATTATCGTCGTCCCAACCCATCCGATCATCAGGCGTGGACATCGATGGCTACTGAGAAAAGCGAGGCTTACCGATTGAAGCTTAGCGGATGAGGCGTTCAAGAAGTAGCACTGGTTTATATACATATATACATATGCTTTCGACTCGTTTCTGTCTTAAATTAACAAAACAGTTTTTTTTTAAAGTTCTTGTGCTAAATGTGTAAGCAAAAAAAACACGCCTTTGTAGCAAGTAACTGAGGTGAAGAAGCTTAAGGCTAACTAAACAGGACTGGCTACTTTTTCTAGGGTACATCTAGTTGTAACGGTGGACCCTTCTGATTTGTTCTCTTGGATATGCATCAGACAAACATTTGTTTATGTGCGCCGTGCGCGCGACAGCTTTGGGCGTTAAATGTGGCTTTTAATACCTTTCGATCGCGTATTAAAAAAGTGGCTGACATAAGGCCCGTTAAACCTGGCCCATTGTTTTGACCCATTAAGAAGTCAGTAACTAGCGCAATATGTGCATTAGTGAAATATTCTAAAAAGCTTTTCACAAGTTTAAGCAGGCTAATCTACGAGAAGAAAATCTTACTCTCGGAGCTGTGGTTCATCATCTCTTCTCAATGAGCTTAGCTCAAAAAAAAATCGATCAACACGAATCGAACCGGCGAGATCCCGGTGGGTAACTAGCCCTCTAGTAGTACGCCGCCATGTTTATATATATATATATATATATATATAGACAAAGCTCAAAGCTTCTTTTAAGTAGCAAATGCCTCTACACAAATCATACCTTAAAATGTGTTCTGTTTATTCATGTTTCTCAGAACACAATCCTCAAAACAAATTGCCAGTTTCAATATTGTTCTCGTTATATTTTCCCCAATGTTTCTTCAAATATTTTCTTCAATGTTAACCCGTACATGGAGTCTAAGGTATGCTAAAACTAAAGACTACAAGACAGATTGTAGAGTCCTCCACCACGCCTTCAAAGTTGAACCTGCTTTGTAGCGATTCCAACGAAGCGATACCCTTATCTAAACACGTTTAGTAATAGTAACCGGTTTGCCTTACAGTATTAGAGAGTTGCGTAGAAACTTTGTCATGGTAACAAAAAGCTGGGTTGTCTTAGGCTGGAAAAGTCCACAGAATAAACCCCACTATGCATACTAAACGTCACCAGACAACAGGCGATCTTAGTAGAAGACGCTGAAGGCCGTTTGCTCGGGAAGGACAAGTATAGGGGTAGGCCCTTGTGAAAGCGTGGCTTCATATAATTCTCGTATTAGCTGGCAGAAAAACAGTATAACTCGTAAGTATCCTCCACTACCAAGACACGACGCTGTGATGACATCATCCCCAGCGCTCGACGCAGCGGCTGGCTTAACAGAGACGATGAAGATGCCGAGACGTGGTACTTTCGAAGTACCAGGCTCCTGTACGGTGGTCTGTGGACAAATTGCCAGTTTCTCTTTTGCGGTAAATGATACCCTTCACTTTCTTGCCTAAGGAAACAAGCAACATTCATGCTAAACAAAATTATATATTAAGTTTCGCTCCTAATTGCATTTCCAACCTGTTACGGAAGCCTAATAATCACATAAAGGGCCTTACGTAGGCCAATTACGTCAGTATCAGCGGCTATACGCCAAATACGTTGAGTAAACTCAATGACGAGAGCAGTGGCGCATATTCAAGTCCCAAATGCATATATTTCTTTGTTCATAATAATGGAATAGCAATAACGATAATATTATTTACTATTATTATTTTTGCTGTCATCTCCAAAATGACTGCCAAAAGCTGCTTCCAAACGCATTGAATGTCGAAAAGTAAATATTGATGTAACCGTAAGAATCAGGTCGCACTTATGGTTGCATAAAGAGCAGACCGAGAACTCTTTGTTTGTCAGAAACATCATAAACAATTAAAATTCGAACACCTGTTCGTTTTGTTTTTGAAAAGATTGTTTTACTTTTAGATTGACATTTGCATCAACAGCCTGAAAATTACTCCTTCAGATGACAGACAACACATTCAACTAACATTTGATCTTGCAATCAACATAGTCACAACCAGCAAATGCAATCCACATCTGTCGCGACGGATCAACGTGCATAAACTGGAGCAAATAGCCCTTCATCTTTTTCTACCTCTTGAACGTCAAGAAGACCTCAACGCGTACGAGCGCTGCTTTCGGTGGGCCCTACAGACGTCAACAACGGCAGCCCGCTGACAAACCACTCGGTTTATGTACAAAGCCTGGTTCGACCGAGAATGCCGCACTACCAAATTATTATTATGTCAATACAAGGAGAACAACGGTAAGAATCTAGCCCATCTTGCCTTTTAAAGCGCGAGTATAAAGACCTGCTTGGGACAAAGCGCGCCAAATGCAAAACCGAAATGCAACTCCGCAAAATTTTGGAAAACCTCTACCGACTCTGGATTATTTTTTCAAAACGCCCTAAAAAGCTATTTCCACAAATTAACGACGATGAGTAACTAGAACACGTTACATAAATGTTTACCCGCGACTGTGTCTGGCTGGAAAAAGAGGAACATGAGAACGATGGACCAAGGAGTGACTTCACAGAAAAAGAGGTCCTTCAGGGTATCATAACAAAAAACAATAGAAAGTCTGCCGGGCTTGGCCAGATTGTGTACGAACATCTCAAAGCTGCGATTTCAGTGGCCATCCCTACTTTTACAGTGATGTACGACACCTGCCTTAGACAAAGCGCAATCCCAAACCAGTGGAGGAATGGTATTCTGCATTCAATTTTTAAGGGAAAGGGTGATACTTTTTTCGGGCTGACCCTCAGCCAAGATTTAACGTTTACGGGACTGCTTTTCGCATTGCTTCATAGACGGACCCCCATCAATACAAATAGGCGTTCAATTAAAAGAGCACTTACAGATGTAATTGATTACCTAGGGGCTCGAAGACAAGATGTGACTTACGAAGCTTTTAAATGATAAATGATAAAATTTTAAAAAGAGCTTATGCTCAAGGTCGCTTTAACCAATAATGGTAAATAACTATCAACAATACCATAATGATTACTAGTATTTACTCAACTCTAGATTATAAGGATAATATTATTAGATTTATGTTTTTATATTAACTGTTGTGACGAAGGATGCGCGAGCCAGGGAGTACCTAGTGCAGCGTCTCTCCATGGAAGCTCAACGTGGAGAAGGACTGCCAGAAATACCGTAGCAGTAACAGCTAACATTTGACTATTAACACATGAAACATTAAATGAGAATATTAATATATAATAATTATATACATAAGTGTTAACCATGGCGACTACGATATAGGGCATATAATTCCCGCTAGCATTAGCTAATCTAATTGCTAGATAATGAAAACATAATGAGGTTAATTCACCTTTGTCAACTACAGTGGTTATCATACACAAAATTGACCTACACAGAAGATGCCAGGAACGCCGACTTCATTTTGTTCAGCAAGTCCACCTGCTACCGAGTAGAATATGATCAAGTGCTATAAGATGCGACGGGGCCAATCCTTATTACATTAGGTCGAAGATTGCCAGCGATGTTTTAGGGAATTGCAGCTGCTATATACTACCAAAGAGAGGCTATCAGTGCACTTTTGACACAATCTGCGGTAAGCTGTGTGAAACTATGCGTATAAGTGGCATTGTGATGACCAGTTTTTTGTACCTGGTGACGTACGTGACGATGGTGTGTACAAACGTGCACACTTTGATTTGACTCAAATACAGACAGATCGACAGAATCCAGCCCCGTTATACGCAAGGGGAATGTAGAGGTAGACCCACTATTACACGTAATATAGCCCTGTTCTTTTAGCCGCAGAAAGCTAGAGGAAAAGAGTTCATCTATGTGAGACGCAGTGCATTAGTGCAAGCCCGGCAAGAGGGAATCGTTTTAATTCTCATACACGTATTACCTCGCTACGACATGGCCATTTCAGTATATATATATATACATATATATATATATATATATATATATATATATATAGAAGACGATGGGCGAGAAACAGTCTTGATGGCGGCCGACTATTTCTATTCCATCTGTACGATGCATCTCAGTGAGGATCAGCTTTTCTGAGCTTCGTCTTTGTAGGTGACATTGTGTTCATCCATTCTCTCATGGCTCGGTCGGTTTTCTTTACCTCGGCGCCGCGGAGGCGCGGCCGGTGACCAGTTTGCTCTCTGTGCTTGTTCCCCTTGCTTCTCTTCCAGTTCCTCGTCCTTCTCACACTCTTAGAGTTCAGCATCGCCTCCATCAGTGTCATTGTGGCTATACGCCTTTTGTCGTCGGGGTTTTTGTTGCTATCGCCGTTGTTGATGACGTCATCGTCGTCGTTGTTGTCTTTGTTGTCGTTATCTGACCACATTCATGTCCCGAAAAATCTCTCCTGCTTTTATCCTATCCGCCAACGTCGGCATTAGCGACCTGCGACACCATCGCCAGAAGAAGAAGCAGCAGCGACTGCAGTAGAAACAGGCGGCATGTCTCCCCGTAAGTCGTTCCCCTTGTGTCGGCGGCTTCCTCTTATACCCACCATTGCCCTCCCTACTCGTTCTGGGCTACCGGCTGGGCTTCGACCGACCTCGGTCTCGGTCTGCCTATGCATGCGTTCGACCCGACCGACAAGGCGGCCCTTTTCTTCCCTGTGTGCAGCCGTGCTACTGGCGCGGTCCGTACCGCCACCGCAACCCCCGGAGGGTCGCGCGAGGGGCACCCGCTGTATCTGGGGTAGTCCAGTACACGCCCAATACGCCGGCAATGACGGCAGAAGCTGCAGCTGCTCCTTCAGCAGCGGCAGCAGCAGCTGCAGTTGTAGAGGTAGCTAGGGCGGCTGTGGGTGGCGGCGCCAGCGGTCACAAACATCCGAATGTGGCCTTCCTGTCTGGCTCGCAGTTCCTTTCTCTGTACACGTCCCTTCCTCTTTCGAGAGCGCCTTCGGCTTTCGACCCATGTACGCGGGGGGGCATGCGGCGGGCCGGCCCCCTCTTCCCTCCTACCAGAGCAGCGCAGAGCTCAGCGGCGCAGAGCAAAGCCGAACAGAACAGAACAGAACCGAACAGAGAGAGACAGCGGCCAGAGCCTGAGTGCCCTGCTTCTACCATCGTAACGTTACTGTTACAGCTGCTGCTGTTGTTTCTGCGACTACTGCGTCTTCCATTACCATCATTACTACAACTACTACACGTACATCTGCTAAAACTTCTGGTATCACCAACGACGACGCTATTAGAACGAATTCTACCAGACTCGGATTGCTCTACAACCAAAGACAATCCTTGGCACAGCAACCTAACGCAAGACAAAAGCCTGAATTCACGGTCGGATTGCGCGCGTGATCAGGTTGAATTGCAGCAGCAGCAGCAGAGGTTTAGCCGTCACAAAACTGCGAGCTCGCTAGGTGTGCGGAGGCGAGGTTCATTTGCCATACGATCGAATCCAGGGCAGAATCTGTTCGCTGTCCGCTGCGTGAGTTTACGGAGTGTGCGTGTCGGCGTTTATGTTGCCTGCAAGTTCGTGTTGCCGACGTGTCCGTATCCATCCATCTCTGCGTGTCTCTCTGTTCTTCGCATTGTTCGCATCTAGACCTAACGACGCTAACTTTATTGCTGGTGACGACACTCTTATCGCAGCGCCGGTTGGTCGTGCCGCACGGTGTCACGTTGGTCTTATTGTCATAGTTGTTGTTGTTGTCGTTGTTGCGGCTGCTGCTTCTGCTGCTGCTGCTACTGTTGCCGCTCTTGTTGGTCATCAACATTCACCACGCCACGCGTTGTTGGCTGCCCCGTCCGAAGCTTCTGAGCACAAGCTCCGCCCGCCGTGCAAGCAACAGGCACCACAACAACAAACGGAAATCTCAGACAGATGTAACGCCGACGGCAATAACACCACCACCACCACCAACAACAACAACAACCGCATCAGCAACAACAACAGCGTCAACAGAAATAACAACAATAACAACCGCAACAACAACGTCAACAGAAACAACAACCGCAACAACAACGTCAATAGAAGCAACAACCACGCACAAGAGACCACAGCAACGTGATAATCATCGACGCACTACAACAACAACAACAACAACAACAACAACAGCAACAACAACAGCCACGGCAATTGCCCATTAACGAACTGTCTGCTGCGGATGACGCTTGTCGACCCACGGTGTCTCCAAGTGAGAAACACCTGCACAGGCACCGCCGCCGTTGCAGAAGGTCACGCTAACGTTAGCGCATAGTCATTGGTGTCCTGTGTAGCTTGCGGCCCGCTGCAAACGTCACCGTGCCATAGCGCTCTTTGTTGGCATCTTTGTCCGCCTGCCGGGTCGTCGCCGCGGTTGTCCTGGAGCTGGCCGTTGTCCTGCCCATTATGACATCCGTCTGTGCACATCGTGTCGCTGTAGAGACTGTCGTCCGGTGACTCATCACGATCCCTGCTTGTCACCACCACAGCTTTCATCAGTTCTCGTAAGCATCGTCGTCGTCGTCGGCTACAGTTGTTTCCTGCTGTATTTTGCTGCTACTGATCTTGGTGCTCCTGTTGTTCTAGCTGATTGCCGGTGTTGATGTCGGCTGCAGCCAGCGGCGTTGCGGCGTAAAGTTCGAGAGACTCAGAGCTGAATATCTTCGATACTTTGATCTGCCGAGCGAACCAAACCGAGGAACACTCAGGACAAATCGTGGACTTGCCGAAGTCAGGCCACGCACGCCCGAGCAAGCAAGCAACAAGACACAAAAACACACGCACGTAAGTTTGTCGTTTTTTGCATTTGACCATGTAGTCGTATAATTTCCTTTCTGCTGAGAACATCGTGAAAAGTAAGTGCACAGTCAGTGTACGAAGCATCGGTTGTAACTCATCCCGAAGCCTCTGTAGTTGATTGGTTTTTCATGTCTACTGAGACGAATCTTGTCGAGCATCTCCGAGCGATGCGATCCGCTAAAAAAACAACCAACCAAAACGTGTCGCATTGGCTTTTTGTCATTTGGCCTGAACGCATTAGTATGGCAGTGTCTATCGTAGTGTTGGTCTAAAGCACACAGCGCAAGTTTAGACCCGAAAACACTGCTAAAGAAAACGCCTGCCCAGCGCACATGTAGTTTAAGTTCTAAATAAGCGGTATAAATTGCAAATATAATAATAACATAGCTTTATATATATATATATATATATATATATATATATATATATATATACACATATGTATATATATGTTTGTACTACAAATGGTGAAGTTTTATAATGACAGCTGCCAGAGGCCACGCCTTGCGCGATATTGGCTTCACCCTAGAATTTAACCCACGTCGTCCGAACGCAACGCAAGGGCTTTTTCACCAACGCGTCGAGCCTAGGTCTGTTTTCCTGTACTACGAACAACGGCGGACGCGAATCATGCTAGCGTCTACTGCGAGCCTATTTCGCCCGTTGTCGTTGACGAGTGAATTGCCTATGACAGAAGAGACGTAAACGACAGCCCCTTGATCGGGTCATTTGGCAGTATTAAAATGTTCAACGTCTCCTACACTTTCTGAGAACGCAGAAATAAAAGATGACGACACAAAACGTTAGCATACGTCAAAGCGGATTTCGTGGGAAGTGAGGTTTTGTTACTGCTCTTTCAGTACCGTCGGTATGTTGTATCTGAACTATTTTTAAATTTAGACAAGTAATGGACACTTGCTTAATATGTCTATTAAACCAAAGCAACAATGGACCATCGACAGTATGAGTCCGTCGCTATGTATTCAATATCGCATGCTCTGCCTCCCATAATCTGGGGTTTGGGACCGGGCAAGTGTTACTATTGTGAGTTTATGCATTCTAACCAACTTTCGTACATAATTTGCGGCATCGCGGGGAATCACGCTAGAGCTGGAGAGTGGATTAAGAACGAACGCGTTACTCCCGAAATCTACTACTACGCCGTTGTCATTGGAGTCCAGTACTAAATAGAAAAACATTATTTAATTTTAAAAATGCCACCACCAGTAGCAACAACGACTGCACAAACTATACTAGCAATAGTACGCACAGTATAAACTAGTGACATCTATAGGGCTACAAAAAAAGTTTTTGCGGTTTTGTCCGTAGAGAATCATTAAAAAAACCGAAAAAAACATTTTTGTAGACCCAATAGTTTGCAATGTGAGGACTGTCAACCCCGATGACAATGGCGGCTGGTTCGATCGTAGATAGATGCACATAAATGCGTACACCAGGTCTATGCTTGCCCGTTAGTTAATTGTCGTCCTTATCGGTAATGCATGTAACTATGTATATATGCATGCATGCATCAATGTTGCGTCTATGTATGTATCTATGGCTGTCTGTAAATGCATGTGTGTGTATGCAGATCATCGGGTGGGATCATTCACGGTATCGCTCGTTGCCGCCAATCTATGTATTTCCACCCACACGCCACCAGCCGCACATCATTATCGTCGAGCCCATCTTCTGTGCTAGCTCAGTACTACTGGCTGTCCATTGGCAGCGAGTAGAGAGGCGGTAAGGCGCGTCGCTGTTACGCAGCTTAGCGACAGTAACCTGGTCCCCGCTAATTTGGCTTAGCCAAGCCTAGTCTGCCCTTGCATCATCATCCTGGTCGAGATGCGTCGTCGTTGGGTGGCGTGAAGGAACATCGTCGTCTATTTGCCCGCTGCTTCAATCGGCGGTTTTCCAAACTCTCCAGCTGGCGACGACGAAAACAACAATAGCAACAACAACAACGACAACAACAGCAACAACAACAACAACGATAGCAACAACAACAACACCAACAACGACAACAACAGCAACAACAACGACAGCAACAACAACAACAACAACAACAACAACAACAACGGCAAAAAGAATGACGACGACGATACGTTTTTGCAGAGCCGCAGCAGCTGTCGCATTACGGCTCGAAACAAATCGTGGTATTTTGCTATCCTATCGATCGCGCTGAATAAATCGATACGAAGCATTGCCATTCGCAGTGTGCACACGGCAAGCGGCAAAACTGGAAAAATTCAACGTTGCAACGTGTACTTATTGTTAATTGCGTTGCTAGCGTTATTGTTGTTGTTGCCACGTGGGTATTGTTGTTGCTGTTGTTGCTACGTCGGTATTGTCATTGCTGTTGTTGCCACGTCGGTATTGTTGTTGCCACGTCGGTATTGTTGTTGCCACGTCGGTATTGTTGTTGCCACGTCGGTATTGTTGTTGTTGTTGTTGTTATTGCTATTGTTGCCACGTGAGTATTGTTGTAGTTGCTGCTGCCATGTCGGTATTGTTGTTGTTATCGCTGTTGTTACCTCGTGGGTATTGTTGTTGTTATCGCTGTTGTTGCCTCGTGGGTATTGTTGTTGTTGTTATCGCTGTTGTTGCCACGTGGGTATTGCTGTTTTTGCTGCTATGTCGGTATTGTTGTTGTTGTTGCTGCTGCTGCTATTGTTGTTATTGTTGGATGACGTGAATGGCTGTAATTGGTCGTGTTGTAGTTGCAACCAGTAACTGGTACCACTGCCACTGTCCAGCTAGATCTACTAGTAGTAGTAGTAGTAGTTGTCAAAAACAACAATCGTTGCAATAATTGGAATAATAAGATAAATTAGTATGATCGTCGCCATCATCATCATCATCATTATTATTATCATTGTCATGGGTACAATAAGCATCTTAGTAGTACTACACCGGGTACACCAGGCGGGCTGATTATTTTGGTAGACGAGTTGCATGGCTAACTGGTGATCACGTGAACCACGGTGTCAAGCGATAGACCAAAGCTATAGGAAAAAAAACGAACACGCGTCTTCTCACTCACAAGCATTGCTCTGCTGTAGGGCGGAGATCCCAACTACATCCGACTGCACCTGTCTACCCTCTGCTATGCTATTTTCTGCGTATTGCCCTAGCGGTCTCGGACTTGATGGTGTGAATTTCCACGATAGCATCACCGTCGCACTTATACATTCGTATTGGTGTCATAATTGACGGCATTGTTGTTGTTGTTGTTGTTGTTGTTGTTGCTATTGTTGTTGTTGTTGTTGCTGTTGGTATTGCTGTTGTTGTTGTTGCTGTTGTTGTTGGTATTGCTGTCATTGTCAGACGTCAGTGACTCAGTGTGGCTCAGTAGGCGAGGCAGTGACGCAGTAGAAGCAGAAATAGCAGCATCACAATTATTAACTTCGTGCGGGATCGGCGACGTGACACCCTCACCGAAGCACGACGGGGCCCGGCCAGGGACTGTCGCGAAGGAGCGAAGAAAGGGCGTGGTCCTTTCTTGGTCCTGTTTTTTCAGATTTTTTTAGCCCGTATAACGACTAGTAGTCTCTGTCGTGGTAGCATTAATAGGACTGAGTAGAAAGAGGCGGATGAGAATGAGAAGTGCGCATGAGATGGCCAAGCTCGCTTAAGGGCCAACTTTTGTATGTACTCTCCAATATGTATGCATGGGCTGAGTCACGCAACTTTCTCTCCCTGCCTCTATTCCTTTGCCTGCCTTGATATATATCTCTCTATTGCTGTAGCTCCCGGGTCCGGTCGCTGCTGTGGTAACCGGTCCCAGCATTGATATCGGATTAGGTGGGTGAACTTTGACATAACTCGATTAGAAATATATATATATATATATATATATATATACAATGCATTTATTTTCACACCAAATTTGTTAAAATCGTGCACATATGGGCCGGCCACTCTCTGAAACTAAAAGTCGTATTAAGTGAAATTTCCATTCAGGCGTGACACATACCAATCTCCGAGCGATAGTTCCGAAGATATCCCAGTTTATGTTAGTTGATATATATACAAAAAAAAGCTGTCGGTAAAAGAAAATACACCACGTTTTTTAAAAATGTGTGTGGCAAGACACAATGGCTAGTTGCCATATGCACATAGTGTCTAGCGTTCTAAGGAATGTTTGTTTGAACACTAAGTACAGTCAAGTGTATACTCTGTTGGCTTGCTAAATGGTAAATAGAATGCTAGCTATACACACATAGTATTTATAGTGACGGTATCCAAGCTAAGAAAGCCCGCACAAGAAAATCCTATAATATATATATATTTTTTTTCTAATATATATATATATATATATAATAAAAGCGACACAAATATTCACATGATGTTTTCTAATACGCTTGAAGTTTTACCGGGCAACCACTCGTTTTCAAGCACTAATTCAATTATATTTATTTCACTCAGATTGAGTATAATATACAGTTTAAGAAGTAGTGCAACGGTTTGTTGTCCAGCGTTGTGCATTCCACTGCATGGTACTTGGCACACCTCTGTAGACCAAACCGGCAGGTGCACAACTCGTACCCCTCGTGAAAAGCTGCGTTTAAACATGCCAGGTAGTGATAACCATGCACTATGCGTCGCCATTGTATACCATCTCACCATGGATAAGCTGTCCTGTGAAAATGTGTTTGGTTAAAAACAGAATTAGTCGGCGCGACATCTTCCAAGAAGTGGATGTTTTGTGGTTACTTCGATCCTTTTCGCTTTTTAAATCTGCATAACAGCATGCAAAGTAATTTCTAACAACACTCAAATTTTGACCTGACCTAGTCAACCTTGTCTCCTAGGTCAAACTGTTTAAAACTCTAGAGTGATTATTACTGCACCCAATATATATATATATATATATATATATATATATATATATATATATATATATCAATCAATCATATTTATTTCACTTAAATAGAGTATGTACAAAATAGTTCATTATTAAACATAACTACTTGTTGTTTTGCCGTTCCACCGAGAGAAGAAGTGTAATATATATATATATATATATATATATATATATATGCATCATAGCATGAACCCAATTCTGCAGACTTCAAGAATTGAGCAATATCGCCCTTACTACAGCCTTATTTTGTTCCCTCTATAGTCTAGCCCGGTGATACATTGAGGAATAGTCTAGACGGGCCAGTGAGACCACCAATTTTTGGCGTTTCTCAACTCGTATTATGACATATCAGAGCGTTTAAATCGATTGAGTCTCACCCCTAGATATTAGAGTTCATCCGACAGTACAGGCCGGCTTCACCGCGCTGTGGTAAATGCGAACGACGTTGGCCTGCAGTGTGCGATGCCGATCGAAATACGCTGAATAGCGGCAAAGAAGTGAGTTTTTCTTCCGTGTGCCCACTATGTGGTTGTGACCTGGTCATGACTTGTTCATGGCAATTTTTCTGCAGTTTTGTACAATTGGGACTACTCAAAAAGATAAACCGCGAAACGAACAATAGGTACGCCGTAGCTTCTAGGTTTTTCTAGAGAGATGAGCATTTTCAAAAGTAGCCTCGTTTGTAGGCGTTCTTTCGGCCTGCCCTGTATTTGAGCTGAAGTATCCTACATCTACTTATACGAAATATATCTATAAGCCAGTAACCCGTTCATGCACGAACAACTCCAACAAGTGGCCTTTTTGTAAACAACTGACAATGTGAGAACGGATAGCTCATATATATATAGACATACCAACTTACATGCAAGCAGCAGAATGTTTAAAAACTCAAGCGCAACAATGCCATTGAACTCTCATTCTGCGGAATACCAGCGGCCACTCAGATATACGTGTATGCATGCATTATTATTAGAGCCTGTACAAGACACCCACGCCTATACATGCGCAGCCATAAACACAAGGCAAAGTCGGCTTCCGCTGACCCCCAATGGCAGCGGAGCGGGCACGGGGGAAGACAGGTCGCGACGACGGAGGAAATAGGCCGACGCCGCGGAATTATGGTCCGATGATGACCCCCGAGGTCATTGATTGGCTGGCCCTCGTAGGTTCCCGGCATAGGCAAGTCGCCGAGTCAGGCCACCGCAGGCCGCGGCCCACCAAAGGCCGACGACGTAGCTGGCAGTCGAACGCAAATGCTGTTTCCGCCGTTACGTTCCGCCATGGCTAGCTACTACGATCCCGGTCGGATCCAAGTTCAGGAGCGTGGACATGAGCCGGTGGGGTGAAGCGTCCACATGAATGCAGCTCACCCCTTTTTTTTCCTTTGTTTGGCCTACGCTCGCCAGCGACGTTGCGTGCGGAGCAACGTATCCTGTAATTGGCCGCCATTGCGCCTTTGCGGTTCGACCGCACGTCTTCATCCTTCAGAGACGGCACTGCACAATAGATACACATAGCGTATTGACCTTTGGCAGCAGTCAGGCAAAGATCGAATATAGACGAATATACATTAGTTGATCTTTGCAGCCATACATGGTTGTGCGTAAGTGTACGCGCTCTACTTGTATATACAAAGTAGACATATATATATATATATATATATATATATATATATATATATAAACATATATGAGGACCGATCGGCAAGTTCTAGTACATTGCTCTACTATTAATTTTAAAAATTGAAACCAAATAACTAAGGGTATGAGGATTGTTTTGCTTGGAAGTGCCATTATCAGCTACTCAGAAACCAAATGTCGTGCCAGTTGGTGGTAGCGTTTATTGTTTGAGTTTGGTTTTAAAAAAAAGTGAAGAAAACGAGTAAAGTTTTGGAGAGTGGGTCGATGGTTACGATATCAAGACTAACGCCCAATCCTCCCAGTAGTGCGTCCATAAAGCGAATTGACTTAACAAATTCAGACAAAACGGATCCAACAAAAGGCCCTTTTGACCGTTTTCCGTCAGAGAATCATCTTCCATTACGAAAGAATCATCTTCCACGAACGGTTGCTACTTAGTTCTGTGGTCAATAAAAACTACAGCCGCAAATTCTAAGAAGATTTACTCGTATACAGCTTTGAAAACTATACGCATCGTGCCAGGATCGAACCCACGACTCATAAAGCCAAATGCGCCGGCTATCTCCGGCAAGCAAGTTTACTGGCCGTCTTGAGGGTTTTCCCGCACGCATGTCGTAGAAGAGAATGCACCTAAACGCTTCTCTCTAAAACGACTCCGAGGTATCGGGCTGAGTTGGCCACGCTGATGGCCTGACCTTCAAGCACAATCTACAAAGGCCCGCAGCGTTGACTTCCCCAAAATATGCCTTAGTCCTACTGACTTGATCCAGAAGGTCCTATCCAGGACTGCATTTCTATGTCGCTCGAATCCGTTAGCGAACCCTAACCTGGATAAAAACAAGAAGATCGTCCGCAAATGCAAGGAGCTAGACTCCAAGTAGTAGTCATCGTAGTCAATTGGCGGCGTGGTCTAGGGGACTAGTGCGCTAGTCATGGTCTACCGGGGTGTCGCCGGTTCGATTCCTGTTGTTGATCGAATTTTCTTTGAGCGATGCCTATTGAGAATAGATGATAAACCATGCCGCTGAGAGTCAGCGGCCATTCTGCCACAAGGACTGTTGGGGAAACCCTAGATATCCTAACATGTCCGGCTAACTGTGCATTGAAGATATAACTCAGGTTAACTTTTGAGCCCGTAGGGGACGATGGATGGTCTAGAACTAAAAACAATCTTCTTAAAAACGTTTTTAATTCTAGTCCTCGGTGGTCTGTGTCGCGGCGCTAATCATTTCCAGTTTGATGACGGGCGGGTCTGTGGCGTCTTGCATTAAGGGCGGCCCCACGTTTCATCCTCAGGATGAGGTCTCACTCCTAGCAATCTCCTTCTATAAAGTGGTGCGGGCGTCCTTTGACCTGCTCGAAAGGTAAAGTATTTTGCCATTCGGTGCGTGGCCTCGCTTAGCCCAAGTGATCTGGTACCAGGCGCCCATGCATGCACGGCTACGAGCAGCGGCCGCCTCATTCCATCATTACCTGTACCCTACCTGCATAAGCGTCAACGGGTGTGTTTGCATGTACCGAGGCTTTTGCACTAGACTAGCAGCCTCGAGCAGATGGTGCAGCTTAGTTGGCAAACCATTTCGGGAGACTAACTCGTCCATTTCTCGGTCGAGCTCTTCCAGACTCTGTTGCCTTAGCGCTGGTCGAGCTGTGATCGTAGGAAAGAACAAGTAGAAGTAGGATTCTACCGGATGTCGAACTTCAAACAGTGGTGGTCATTGAATGTAACCTGATTAACCAGCACTGCCCAGAGAGAATCATTAGTTTATCAAAATCTCACAACCCTGATTGGTCGTCTCCATCAGGTTTATCCAATTCATGTATCATTTCCTTGATTAATTACTCTACTTGTTCCTTAATTTGCATCTTATTGTCGTTATCGGCGTCGTCCAGATAAAAAAGAGTATGGCTAGGTCGTTTTCCTATGAAAAACTGAGGCGAGTGCCTGATGGAAACGGCTACAGTAGTCTCGGCATCAACATTGTGATCATCAGCAGCAACGAGAAAGGTCAGGGGGAATCAGGAAAAGTTCCGGAAGCTCGACCTATTCGTCCGAAAGCGTCTCGCTTGACAGATGCTACCGAATCCCCCCCCCTCCAACCTCGCCAGTGACAAAAAAAGGGCGATACGTGAACGGAAAAAGGCTGCGGCAGGTTTTTTTCCGTGCAACATTTTTGGCTTACCGGGCTGTGGTTGTCTGTAGCTGCGTAAATTGCCCTCTCCTTGTTTCTCTCTCCCACTTCCTCTTTGGCCGGCCAAAATTGGCGTCATGTACAGACATGTTAGGCCGCGATTCATGCTAAAGCCACGATGGAAAAAGGCAGGGACGAAGAAAAATTTCCATACTGGCTCCCTTGTCTGGGATCTGGTGGCTGAGAGAGCGATTTGATCAAGGGTGCGCGGCAAAGCTGAAAAACGAGATGGTCGGTGTCGCTTTCCAATCCGATACGGCAATAGTACGTGCTTAAGTGTGACGTGCGTGCTTACAATACTTTTGCCATCTATCTTCAGCACAAACCAGTTCTCTAAATAGGTGCACGTAGATTTACGTAGGCGTAGACGTAGGCGTATATATATATATATATATATATATATAGTAGAAGACAAAACAACAAACGTACAGCCAAATAGACCCAACAAGTGTGTTAAATGTATTCTACAAAAATATTTTAAGGTTTGACCACGTCGCACTTAGCTGCAAGGTATTTATGTCGCGCTCTTAAATACAACCAGCCTTCTTGTTGTCTTTTTACAAATATTGTTTTGCAGTGAACTGCAATAGAAACAGAACTACACAAATAAAAATCATTTGTGCTACGATAGACTACCAGATTATTGCTGATCGTGGCTCTAAAATTCAACTTTAGCGGGCCTTTTCAAACTACCAGCGTGACTTACGTTAGGACTTTGCACTACTTTAACAGGACAATAATAACTCACCTTGATAGTTTCATCCCTCGGTTAAGACTTACATTCGCCTTTCACGAATGCAAGAAGAATTAGTAATAGTATGGAGACAAACATTTATGTCGATATTATATGGACGTATTACATTTATGGCCTGTAGCTGCGCTAATCATTGCAATATGATCCTTAGAGTTTGGCATAACTGAACATTAACTCCCGTTCAGAATCTCCTTGCTCAAAAATGCAATGTGTTCTTGATCTTGAGATAGCTCAGCTTAGCGAGCGCACCGTTTAGCGTCATATGGAATATTCGCTATGATGAGGTTACCGCCAAACACAATATCGTACGCAGTTTCCCTCTATATTATAAATAAAAGCAGTATACGAAGGTGTGGGATTCTGAAGGCTCCCGAAGTTGTACGGAGTGACGAGGTTGCGAAGCGTTCATTCACGCAGCGAGTGCCTCGTGATGCCTGTTCTTGTCATGGTCTTTTATCGTCGTGCATGATTATCGTTCATATGAGTATACTTCCCATTTGACCACATTGTAATGTTCTCATCTAGTACTGACTGTTGTTGTTGTTGTTGTTGTTGTTGTTGTTGTTGTTGTTGTTGTTGTTGTTGTTGTTGTTGTCAAAATTACGCACTCATTGTAATATGCACACAGGGGTGGCGTGTGTCTGAAAATCGTCAAGCTTATATGAGAGTTGAGTACAAGAAAAATAACGTGTACTGCCTAGAAGATAAGTGTAAGTGCGACACATTTATGACCGTTACAGCTGATGTACTGAATGCCTCCTAGAGAGAGCATTTATTTGCGTTTGCTATTCCTGTTACTCATGAATGAGTCAACAACAAGTCCACGAACGGGTTCGCCAGATGTCGGCCTTAAC
Organism: Dermanyssus gallinae; assembly: GCA_003439945.1. Classification (NCBI taxonomy): domain Eukaryota; kingdom Metazoa; phylum Arthropoda; class Arachnida; order Mesostigmata; family Dermanyssidae; genus Dermanyssus; species Dermanyssus gallinae. The sequence continues at coordinate 68,312 of QVRM01004370.1, read as the reverse complement.
AATGCCAGATCTTAGCCAGATCGTGCTTAAATCACAAACGTGACTTGCTATGTAAGCATAGCATGCATTTAACCACTTGAGATGGTGGGCCGACATCTCCATATCGGCGGCCACCAAATTATATGTAACGGCGCTGCGTAGTTGTTTTGAAACAGGGGTCAAATTTCAAGCTCAGAATGAATGGAATACTAAGTGCGTGCCTCATGAACTCCGTATAGCCCGACAACAAAATACGCGCATATCAGAATTATTTTGATTTACGCTAACTGTGCAAAGTCAACGCTACAGCCAGGAAATACGTGCGCTATCAATAAGATTCGAGAACAGTCTAATTGTTCACCTGACGTAGGGCTAGCTGGACCCGGTTAGGGTTTGGAGATCGGATGAAGCTTCTAGCATGTACAGACTCAATCAAACGTGACGATGGAGCATAACGATAACGACTATGATGTGCTACAGTCAGAATACTAACATACCGTATCCTAATACTAGTGAAGTGACGAAATGTTTTCCCTTATCTTTATGTAAGTTCCGCTACGAAAAATAGCAGTTACTGATGTGCTACATTAAGCTTGGAAGATGTTCCAGGTAAATAATACTAATACAAACTAAGGAATATTACATAGTTATATATCTGGCAGATGAAAAGCTGGCTGAATATGGCGACTTCGTACAGATACAGGAGGAACACAGTTCTAATAATAAGTAAAGTTGGTTAATTTAAGATCACAGTTTAAAAATAAGTCAGAGGCCCTAGGTTGATCCAAGCAAATGAATATATCTGCAGGCAGTACGCAATTGACTAGATCTACTATAAGAATGCTTAGCTAAATGAACAGCTATGTAAATTGTAAAACAATGTTCGCAGCATATATATATATATATATATATATATATACATATATATATTATGCGTGTGAACAGACCTTCTGAGGCATTTGCGGTTATTGTGAGTTCATTGAGCTAGTAAGTGCGTCTTCCGGCAATCCCGTTGAAACAACGAACAAGACGTTTTAAGCAACATGTAATTAGTAAACTACGCACAAGGGAAAAACGAATATCTACATCTATCTCGCCAATCTATCTATTCGCAAGCCGGTTATTGTTTTTGTGCAAACATATTAATGGTTATAATAAATCGACCGGTGCCCTGAGACACATAACGTACGATGTGTCTAGCGCACCGAGCGATATCAAGTTCCTCATTAAGGAAACTAATCTGCACGACAAGATGATATTTACTAGCACAGTTTCCGGGGTCGACCAGCTTAACAGAGACCTCCGTATAGAAGCTACGTTCCTTCTTTGAATATCTAGCGACAATTTCAGTTGTAAGACTTTAGCATAACGTGGATCCGCTGAGCGATTTAACTAATAGGTTATTAGGGACGACCTTTTAATTGCACGAATACACATGTATTCAAACCTACCTAACTCAGATAAATACTGCAGTGCGTTTTGGTCGTTTTTTTTTAGCTTATACCGGTTATCGAGCTTTAAAACAACGAACAAACCCATTGCCGATCGTTTATGTCGAGCATTTGGATAGATACTGATAAATTGTGCATGAATTGTTGATACTGGGCTTCAGTATAGCTTTATAACACGTACATGACCGGTAAAACGCCAAATGTTGTAGAAAATAAAAGTAGTGCGAATTATTATGTCGCACTCAATCATATATATATATATATATATATACTTATACAAAGTGAGTAGATGCCGAGTTGACTTTGCCATTGTATGAACCGGTAATTCTTAACTTAAGGAAACGCAAAAATAAAACAACAAAAACCAACCGCTGTGAAGTGTAACTCTCATCACCGTAGCCGATAGAAGGCGGCACCAGCAGTAGTCTTTGTCCTTAATTAGCGTTCGTACGTAATGGGTCCGGCGCAGCCGTATGTTTTGCGACAAATCCTAAAGGAACATTGCCTTCCTCGTCTAGGATTAGTCGGACGATTCGGCTGCCTGAGCGAGCGGGCTAAACAGCGGTTTGCGATTAATTGCTTGAAGTTTTTAGTCGTTAAGTACAGCTCTCTCGTTCTGGGAGCCTCGCTGCGGTGGCGCTAGTGATGTCAGCCCACATAGCAACATTAGGAGCAGTTTCCTGGCTGTCCTACAGCCAGCGCATTAAGTTATTCGAACTCAGTCCTCAGAGACGATCGCTCTACGGCGGCTGTCCCGAATAGCGAACGCTACAGGATGACCCTGCAAGCACAGATAAACTTCTCAAAGGTCATTGAAGGTCATTCTGCTGCGTGCTGCAATACTTCGTTGCCGACTGCCGACGGAATGTGTCTATTTAGTATTCTTTTATCTCTCTTTCTTTCTCTTTTCTTCTCTGTCTCTTTATCTCTTATCCGTCTCATGCTTTAGCCTGTCGCCTGCGTATAATTTTTGTGTTTTTATATTAGTTTTTTTTGTATTATTTTCGTATTGAATGTTCGTTTAGGTCTGTAATGAGCTCTAAATGACTAACTATACTGTTACGACTTGCATACAGCGCGCATTCACAATATCCGAGCAGCTTCATACAAAAACCGTACAGATAAAGCCTAATCAACAGGAGGCGGTGTGTAATATTTAAACATGGTATTTGTAATGCTTAGCTCCCAACTTGCTCCCATTTGCGGGCACATACGTGGCTACACGCGTGGGTCTGTAGGAGGGTGCTTATGTATGTATTTGGAGATATCCAAAAATCGGTTGTGCGGTTACTTTTAACCGTGTGAGAGCATCTAGTTATCGACCATCCTCGTCACACTCACATAGGCGTTTTAGTCGTGATGTAAAAAAGGTTATACTAGGTGCAAAGCATCTATTCATACCCACGAAATCAGTTAACAAGGTTTCATTTATTTAAAAATCTTGTGTTAGTTTATAAAACCAAAACTATGCGAGACCTAGTTGAATTCATTTAGACATTAGAATTGATTTCGGGCATGCATTTTTCTTTAGCAGATTCGGCCAATTATTTCACGGCCCAAACGTGATACAGACTTCGGGGCTAACAAATTCCAAATTTTAAAATTGTAAAAGGCGAATCGAAAATTTGCCTTATTTTTCGCGTTTTATTCCTATTAATGGAACATATTAAACTTCTCTGGAATGTAATTATATTAAGGTGATGGCTGTAACCGACATAAAATAAGATTTCTTTTAAGCAGTTTTTTGGCCGCGGCTGATAGATTGAAGTTAATACCGAGTACTGCAATTCTGTTTTTCGGAAAAAAATCCGATATCATGTATATATATATATATAGTATACCGGGAAGACAATAAGTCACTCGCGCCTTGTTATGAGAAAATATTTAATCGCTTTAAGGCGCTGAAAGGCCCAATATTCTATCCCCAACGTGATCATTGTCTCAATGGGACGAGAGTCTATTCTTGTCACGTGGCTACGTATGTATGTCCAGAGTTAGTTACGTCTCTACTCCAATAAAAAAATTAAAGTCGTGCTGATGCGCAGAATTGCTACAGCGAATTGGCAACGTGCAGGCTCGGGCAGTAAATGCAAAATTGTTTTCTTCTATTTATACGAATATTTGCTAACCATAAATAGATTTGCACTGCCTTATTTGTGGGAGTAGTAAGTGGAAAAGAAGTTGCTTAAAGAAATAATGCGCCAATTATACTGTAAGCCTTTTCCAAAAAACGTGTTTTTTCTCAGTTACCAGGTTTTGCTGGAGATAATAGTTGCACTGTTAGGGGTGCAACGTCTAATCAACCTAACAAGTGTCCAATCAGATCCTAGTGTAAATTTCTGCCCTTTTTCGATGCTAGGGCATCTTACAAAATGGCGCGCTTGTCTCGATCGAAGATGCTCTTTTCTGTTGGTGACTCGCGTGCCTGAGTCGGTTTTGCTCGAGCGAGTTTCTAACTGTAAAATATCGTACTGGCTACCTCATTTGTTTTACAAGTTCGAAGGGAACAGTGCTTCTCACATAACAACAACAATGTAACACAACTTTTTTTTTTAAAGTTGGTTGGCTGTAAAAACTACCCGCATCTTGTGCAGCCAGATCGTTTTTAGTTCATGTTCTCGCAGAAGAGCCAAGTCTTAACCAAGCAATTACTTTTAAGCCGAGAAATGGGGCCTTGTTAATTGCGGGCAAGTAGTGCGGGTCGAGAATGTGAGCAAGAGAACCCTACAGAATGTGTTGGCAATCGTTGAACAGTCAAGCTTAAGCTCTTCCGCAAACGTGAGAGTGCAGCCCTCGAGAGTTATTGAAAAGGTTCGACGAACCTTTTAGTTGCCTATTACGGGAGGTGTTCCAGACCTTGGCGCATAACTAAGATTACAGTTCTTGCCACGAATAAAACATTCACGCTATATTCTTATATATATATATATATATATATATATATTTGCTAAGAGAGAGCCCACTTAACAGCCGTTCGCAACAACAAGTGGTCATAGGTATATATGAACGTATCGTTAGCATGTCATAGAGTAGAATACATAACATGAGCACATAATGAAGTGCAGAGGTATGCTTACTGGTCGGCGGTCTTGATCATGTTATGCCTAGCATGACGACCAACGACTACAATCACTACCAATGTTACTACCACCAAAATAACGACTTACTTCTGTGGCCTGCGTGCCAAAGAGGTGGCTTCGCATAACTTGTCTGACGTGCATCTCCTCTTCGGACAGCTGCAGGCGGCATATCGGAGAGACATAATGAGTGGAAGGTTTAAACAGGACTTGCCTGCTCTCTCTCTATTTTTTTCTCTCCCACCCCTTGCTCCCGCTATCTCTCACCACCATCTGTGTCCGGTGGTTTACCTCCTACTGCGTACTCTCTCAGCGAGACAGACCTGCGCCGAAGCGGCCACTTTTGCGACCGGCATTGCCCTCTGCTCTGTACGATTGTAAGTACTCTAACGACGACTACGGTGACAACAACAACAACAATCACAGCAGCAGCAACAGCAGTTATAGCAGGTAGATAAGTAACTACCAGTAAAACCAAAACAACAAAATTTTCCACCACTACTACGAGAATCGCGCTGTGGTACAGCTTCTGGCCGTATCCGCACCGGCGATAACCTCAGTCAGCCCCACAGATTTCATGAGGTGCGCATGATGACATTGGGCTAGAGAGCTCTGTTGCAGCAAAGATCCTTCACCACCGTTGGCTGAGCTGGCTATTCCTGCTGCCGCTCCTGGTGAATTATACACCAACTGATATACGCGACTACCGGCCACACGTACCTGAGCTGCCGCTGCTGCTGCTGCTGTTGTTCCATCGCGCAGCTTTTACACACCCCCGGTCTCCACTAGTACCAGTTTCCGTAGAAGGTCGGCAAGCAGGTTCAACGGGCGAGCACCTGCACGGCCCGCCGGGCGTCCGGCGATCCCTCATTCATACATTCATTCAGGAATTCGCAGCAGAAATTAGGGGGACTGGGGCCGGCATCTGGGGCTTGATGAGGGGGGGGGGCTCTCGAACTACGGATTCTAGCATTGTCTGTTTGCCTCCAACGCTTGGTCTCCTCTTTACCGCCACTAGCGCGCAGGAACCAAGCAGGCAGGAACAAGGATCATCAGGCCCAACCCATTCTGCCAGTTGGGGAGTTCCGGACGCTGGTTTGGGCGAGGGAGATGGCGAGGCAGGTCGGTCGTTCCCTTATGGCTCGGCTACGGCTGCTGGAGAAGCGCGAACAGTCTCTCTGACCCTGACAACTACAGCGATGGCGACACGACCCTGGCAAGGCCGGGGCCAGGAAAGTTAAAAGCGATTCACCTCGCCGACATACAAAGACTATGGCTAGCAGGACCACGAAGTCGCAGTCCATGTAGACAAAAAGTGATCTCTCGGCTAGCTGCCCGAGGAGTCGCGACGTTCAATTTCAACCGCCTACCCGTGACACGTCGATTAGCTGTTAGCAGATCGGCGTTTGTGTGGCATTGAACAGCACGAACATCAGGCTCCGCTCCTCAAGTGTTGTTTGCGAAAAAATAGCAGGGCGGCTGCCCCATCAGCACATAAACGGAATAGTTCAAACAGTTCGACGAGGAAATACGCTGAGACGTTTGACCGTTGGCGAGTTCACAGCGAATTGGCTTTCACGGACACCGTAAACGGTCACGTAAGTGATACTGCGTTATGTACATATATGTATGTTTGTATACATTTTTTGATATTTTAATTATATATATATATATATATATATATATATATATATTGGCGCCCATGGGCGGGGACTGGTTTTATATAAATATATTATAAAAGTTGAAACTGTTAACTTACAAACAGGCATAAAGATAATGTTTGTGCTGTTTACACAAAGCATTAAAGATCATTTAGGGAATGAGTGTTGTCTTCGCCTTGCAAAAACGTTGAAAAGCCAGATATTTACATTGGGATGTTTAACTCATGCACGGCCGTACGATAGTTACTGTAGATATTATTTTGTAATTGTATTTTTTTTTACCTTAAACATATATTCCAACCTAATGTCCGCCATTAGTAAGTTTACCTTTAAGCGAGTTTTTGTCGTAAAGGGGGGGGGGGGGTGAAACATGGTCAACATGAGATTCTGTTTCCTACTTGATGTTTATATAAAAATTTTAGAACACAAGAAGTATGACTTCTTGTCGTAAGTGCTTATTCCAGCCGACCACTCCCTTTCAGACGATCGCCTTGGTGACTTATATAGTTGCTATCGAATGAATCAAATTGTCTTGTGCTGTTTTATCATTTAAAAATCTGTTTTTTGTTTTGACTAATCACAAGTACGACATTCCACTCTGGGGTTGTGGAATAACGGGTCCTCACTATTTTCGATACACCAATGACCAAACAGTCGTGATATGAAGTTGCTGTATTAGCAAAGCAAGTACAACTATGAAAACGCATTAACATACGCTTACAATATTTCAGTAATATGAACACATGATATAGTAAAGATACCATATGAGCTTTCAGGTATCTACAACATAGCATCATGCTATAAGTAGAATGCTGAAACCTATAAAAACGTATAATGTATTCAACTTGTGTTAAAACTCTGCAAGTGAAGTTTTTTGGGTAAATATAATATCTCCGTCATCTCCGCCTGCTAGAGAGAGAGATAATGGAATGCTTGTCATACGTTGTACTGTAACTTGGCCTCACTTCTAATATATATATATATATATATATATATATATATGTATATATATATATATATATATATACTGGGCTAATGCAAAAGTTCGTGTTATTTTTGCCTAAGGCGAGAACACGAATTTGCAGGATCATGCGGGTTTATTTAGTCATCAATATGTTTGCTTCTCTTTCAATCCCTCTTTCATAAATGGCTTGTTTTCTGAAGACAAATAAAATGTTGTAGCTTATAACGAACGTCTTCAAGACTCGAATTTTTGCGGGGATATAGTAGTAGTCTGAGCGTGCAAAGTCCAGAGATTATAGCGGATGCTCAGTCAGTTTCCAGCCCAGGTCGCATATTGTTAAGATTGGTGATACTCACATGGGGTTGCGCGTTGTCTTGGTGAAATAAGACATCTTGTTTGTTCACTAGTTGTAGACGCGTTTGAATTATTCAGTAAATTTTTCTTAACCCACTTGAAGTTTTAGGCACTAGAGGTCCGTGTCGATCGTCTGATTGCTTGATTAACTTCAACTTCTTCTGCAAGTTCTCAAAGCTTTAATCTTTGGATTTTGCTTTATCTTTAAGTACAGAACGGCCTCTTTCTGGGGAAAGGGTCTACCAGATCCTAGTTCACTGTCCACGTTAAAGTCTCTTCCCCGAAACGTGGCAAACCATTTTCGGCAGACCCGTTCGTTGACCAAGTCATCCCCGAAGATGATCGAAATGTTTCGAGAACCTAGAGCAACGTTGGAATTTGTACAGCAAAACACTCCGAGTTTGAACTTTTGCATTCACACCTTTACCCCATCCCCCGCCTCAAAAAGCAACTTAGCTCTTGGGACCAAAACGAAGCCAAGCTATGCCCAAGTTTTATATATATGTCGGAATGCTTAAGTATATGTTTATATTAGCCTATCTAAACTTACTTTGGCACCTAGGCCGCCGAGTGATTATTCTAAGCGCACCGTCCATATCTCTTTAATAAAGTAACGTGACTCTAAATCAAAGTATGTCAAGGTCGAAAGCAGATGCAATGTCTGCAAATGCGTGCCTCGTTATCAGCGTTCAGGGTAGGGTGTATCCTGCCAAGCATGACGTTCGGCGTATTCGGACTAAAGCTCCAATACGCGCAACAGAGCAACATAGCTAATGTATAATCGCAACTACATGTATATTAAATACCATATACGTTGAGAACAACTAAGCAATTATATGGCTGCTTCTAACAGGCGCTTTGCGGCGGATGTTGTATTGTGCCGATATTCCTGCTCCTCAAGCCAAGCCACTCTCGCTTGTATTGAGCATGGACAGCAGAAACATGATTGTTGTTACTTACTGTCTTACCCACCAGCTAGAGACCGCAAGCTTTACTTTAGTCACTCCCTGTTTATCTGTCTTACTCATATGTTTGTTTTCATACACGTATGTTTAGCTTAAAAAGGTAGAGGTCATAAACTCCCACATCTGCTGACATTTTGCTTACTTGGCGGATCAGCTGCCTGGTCCGAACACCAGGAGCACCCAAGGTCTCAAGCACTCTCCTGAGGCTGCTGCGTGAACCTCTTCCGCCTAGCGATCTCCTTGGCTGTCTTAAGCATCAACATGTCAATATGTAGCTAATTATCTCCTTGATGGGGCGGGCTTATACGGCCGAAGAACCTTGCTTTCTAGAGAGACTCGCAGTGTAGGACAGTGTGCTACTCGCCGTTCGCCTCTCCAGACTCGCATAGCACACAAGTATTACTGGTGGCCTTTTTTTTTTATCTTAACCATATAGCTCTGGAATTGACCGTGACTCCCTGTGTTGGCAGTCATACCAGGTTTTGAGGCCCAATATCAAACTCGTGGCTCGATATCAACTCCCCTGGTCACCATACAGAAGGACCTCCATCTGCTGGCAGAGCTGCAACCAGCCGCTAAGCCGTTTGCTGCTGTTTTCCGAACAATCTGCCGAAAGACATACACTCAACAAAAGAAAATATGCCTCGAACAACAGGAGGCTATCCTCCTGGCACAGCGGGTTTTATCCGCGTCCTGGATATTGGAGTCAGTGGAACGGGCTCCATACAAGTGGCTTACACGCGGTGGGCAGACCTATCCTATTAGCTCCGTCGCTTTCGTCGGACATTTTACCGAAATGTTTGCATCAAGTGACACGACTCCCCGCGAATCACCGCTGTTCGCCGCTGTCTGGGACGAGGAAACGACAGCACACCGTAGCCAACTCGAAAAAGACTTTACGGTAATGGAATTCTGCAGGCTCTTTAAGGGCTCTGAAACAACAAAGCATAAGGGTTGGACGGCGTTCGGAATGAGCACCTTAAAAGCTCGCTTGTACTGACTGTCCTACAAGAGAACCGGGTGAGAATCAACGATGGAGCGTCGGAACTGCCGGCGTTCTCGCCCAGGGGGCTATCTCAATATACTCCTCTTTTTCTGCTTTCTTGAAGGACCTGCCAAAGCGAATTCGCGGGTGAAGAGATCTCGTTAAGATTTTATTATACCAGGACGATTTAGCCATCTATGAAAGTAGCCGTTTCCAGATCCAACAGGCGTTCGTCAGACTCAGCACAGCCGTCACAGAGTTGGGGTCATTAATTAACCTTGGTAAGGCGGAGGCACTCAAGTTCCGTAGAGGGGGCAGGGTCGCGCGTGACAACTCTCTTCATTTCGGTAGCTTTCCTCTTGCCTACGTCAATAAGTTCCCATATCTGGGACTAAGTCTACCGTCGAATCAGGTAGGGTTCTCGTTGTATGTTATGGAAAGAGGACTGCATTGGAAGACGGGATTGGTGAAATTTTCCGAACTCGACCCGGAATGCCGGAGCGATGAAAAATGCGGGGTGGAAGGGACCAGAGCGTAGCAACAGGCACGTGATAACACGGTTTGCAGTGCACGGCGTTCATCACATTCTATGTCAACGGGCTGAGTTCCATGAACCACGTGCGGCTTGTGTATGCCGCCGCTGCGGTAAACTCTGCCGAAGATTCCATGCCGCAGAATGCAATCTTTAAATGAATTAGCCCGTCAGTGTGGGACCTTATAGATTGTATATTTTATTATATTTATGCCCGGGAATGTATATATATCCATACATATGCATTTTACCCGGCGATAGTCTTGACTCACGGTCCGTATAGTTGTTAAAGTCATATATTTGTGGTTTAATCGCTAGTCAACTGAGTGAACGAAAATGAAATGTAACATGCGGGTAACATTGGTGTACAAGCCTTCAATGGTATGGACGAGTGATATGTTTTCCCTCAACCTCCGTATAAAGCGAATACTGTTAAGAATAAATTTAGGGACAATTGTAAGTGTTGCTTATGTATGCACAAAGTTGTGATTCTTTCATTCTTCTGCTCTTGTTAACAAAATAAAATATGCCTACCCCTATTGGCGCATATATATGGTCACCATCGTCGTCCTCAGTTGAGTTATATTACGACTGCCTTACGGCTGTAATAAGCGAACGAATTACGATCTTTAACGATAAACGACCACGTATCGATGCGCGACGCATCGGTCCAATTCGTGACGAAACTTGCACGACGTTGCCTTATCGCCTTGCTGCATTACTCACTGTGCAGCTAGCTAAATCAAGACACGAAAGGTTACGGAAGAAAGCAAAGAAGAAGCAGAAGCAAACCCCACGCCATGTCAGACAATGCGGAGCGAAGCAAAAGCGACGACGGGTCGCCGGCTGAAATGTGTAGCGACAGGGGAAAGCGATCAGGTCGCGGACGTGTATGGGATCGAGTCGGCTACTGGTAGAGAAATAGCTCGAACAGAGATCTCCCTTGAATTGGACAGAGAGATAGAGAAAATTCACCAGGCGAGTCTGTACATTTTGTCGAGCTGTCGCCTTGTCGCTCGCACAACGGGGCAGACACAGCAGGGTCTTACGACGGAGCAGAGAGGGTTCGGGGCAGGGTCGTGTGGCGTCCTGTCGGATGCTCCTTGTCGGTAGCTTGGGGGGCCGTGTTTGTGGTGCAGAACGCTGGTGCCTGGTGTGAGATTGTGACAATACATTGTAGTATTGCGGTTCAGCCGACAATGAACGTCGGCGACTGACGTCGTGGCTGTTTTCAACGACGAAAACGATAATGATCTGCATGGCGAAGAACAAGAACAAGAAGGAACAGAAACGCCCACGAGCAGGGGCTGCGACACGCGACAATGAGCGATGCGACGGGGCGGCGGGAGCGGGTGGGTGGCTGAGGCAGGTGAGGCTGCCGCCAGCTGCTGTGCTCCTGCGGAGGATCCAGGAGAACAGTTAAAAAAAAAGAAGATGACGATCAAAAAGATCATAGCAGAGGTGGCGCCACGCCTTAGTCACTTCTGGGCTGTTTCCTTTGTGTAGCAGCGGCAGACAGCGGTACACGAAATATGCATGTAATCACGATATGATAGTCACACACAGACATACGCACATACACGAAGAAAAACGACACCGGAGTTCTCTATCTAGCCGTACTGCACTATATACAGAAGGGGTGTGTGGGAAGGGAGGAAATCGGAGAAAATCTGAAGTAGGATCAAGGAAAATTTTATGCTAAGAGAGAGAGAGAGAAAGACGGAGAGAGATAATGCGAGAGATAATAATAAGAGTAAACGCAGGCAGGTGGATAAAGGCGATAGGCGCTCGAAAGACGGCAATGGAGAAGAATGGGTAAATGAAGGCGTAAATTGATGTAACTGTGTACAACTACATATGTATGCATGTGCACGATAAGAGCTGTCGATCTTTATATATATAGTAGATAATTAAGATGGGACAAAGCGAAAGTGAGACAGAGAGAAAAGGAGAGAGCGAGCGAGAAATATGAGTAAATAGTTTATTGTATGGCATATCTTAACCATGGCAGGCTTCAATTTTCATACAGCCTTAGTATGACTGGCTGGACACAGTGTGGTTAAATATTATTCCAAGGACCAGATTCATGTGCTAGCAACGTTCGGCTGTAAACCACACTTGACCTTAACCTCGGTTTGTCAATAACCTATACGCGATGAAGGTTAACGGAAGCACACGATTGAGACTAGACTCCTATCGTTTCGGCTGTTCCGCCGTGTGGTTGTTGTTGTTGTTGTTGTGGTCTTTGTCTATTCTTAGTCTCTTAGCGGCACGACGAGTCTGACGTTACTACTCCGAGAAGATATCGTTGTCCATGCTAAAGCTGAAGCTAACGTATTGGCACGTGCTTATGTGGTCACGGCCGAGACCTTTGGCGGTCATGACGAATTCAGACGCAGATAGCCCGCATATGGGTCAATATTTAATATCGTATGAACGGCGGCAGTGAGATCTAGTGAGGACTAGAGCCAGTAAACAAACTAGAGATAGACGCTGAAATCGAGAGACAGAGAGATAGAGATAGAGAGAAAGAGTGCGACAAAGGAGAGAGAAGCACGCAGAATGGAATATATGGGCACATTGTTAGCAGACGTCATCGCTTCGCCTACGGCTTCGTGCGTTGGACCATTTGCCCGAGGTGCATTTAGCAGTGGTCGGCAATGCCGGCACATCTGTCTGTAATAGGCCGGAACAACCAAACGATAGAAAGGAGCAATGGCTGGCTGACTGGCCGGGTGGTTCGTAGTTGTAGCAGTAGCCGAAGACAATTACGCGTATTGGTACAGCGGCCGGGCACAGCAGTAACGTTGCGGCCGTCCTCGGTTTCGCTGTCAGCACATGACGGACCGAGACAGGCCGCTGACGTCCTTCTCGACCTAGACCTAGACCTAGTGAGGTCCAGCGCCCGTCGTATACCCTACGTACGTATGTGTGGGACGTGTGCGTCCGTGCTCATGTCACTAGGGCAGGTGTCATAGAAGCATTTACCTTGCAGTTAGGAGCAAGCTAGTTTTCTGTTATTCCTCTTTCTCGTCTTCTTGTTTCTCCTCGCTGCTCCTCGGTGGGGCATCGCACTAGCCATCGACCTACGTTGAGAGGTATGTCTTCAACCCAGATTCAACCTGATTGACATCTTACGCACGTCGTGCATGGAACGCACACAAATGTACATTGTGTTGTTACCGCATTGTTGTGGTTGTGGTTGTTGTTGCTGCTGCCTAAGAAGGCGCAAAAGACGCGCGATCCTAGCGCACGTGAGGGTGACTGAGTATGGGAAGGGCTGTTTCTGGGTTAGCCTTGAGCCCCTTGTGCTATAACAGTCAAGTTGTTTTATCTTACCAGCCAGCAACAGGATGCAAAGGTATCTTGCATCTCATATTGTGTGTGTTTTTATTGCGTCTGGACCTGTGCTAAGTCAGGCAAAAACAGCATCCCAGTCACAAAAAAGAGGTTCCAAAACTTAGTGAGCGCGATATATATAGGACCCTTAAAAGGTTCTTTTGTGAGGTCATTTCTGTTACGTTGCCTTAGTTAAAAAAATCCGTATATAGACACTTTGTAAGAGCTTTGAAATAATTGTGACCAAGTTCCAACCTTATACGTACTTTCAAACTCTGGACGAAGCCATTGCGCTGAAACCGTTTGTGCGTCCTCCTAGATTCTTAAGTAGGTGTTATGTGGTATTTGACCGATTAAATGTTTACATTTATTACCTTCTGTAGTTCTAATGTTGATAAGGGGTCTTTCGATTTAATATATAGCATTTAATACATATGTTTACCACCGTAGTATGAAAAAAGTAACACCTCTGACATATATATATATATATATTGTACGTTTAGTATCCCAGTAAATAACATGGATGGTTGTATAAAATATATCTGTATGTCTATAGTGGGATCTGATTTGTCATACCTTTTCTGTGCGACTATTTTTTCTAAACAGTGCTGCAATAATATAAGGGCCTGTAAATACAACTCTAAAATCTAAGCTTGAAAAAGTACAAAATATCTATAGTTCAATTTTCCGCAATGCCCCGTAGGTGAGGGTTGATATCTGCAGGACAGTCTTTGACAAGACAAAGCCGATAATGAACCAGAACGCTAGGTTGTACACAATTCTGCTTGCATACCTATTAGTAAATGATGCAATACATTGTTGTTAGTTTTCACGGACGCTTGTTACGAGTGAGCCACTAGTGTGAGTCCCCGCAAGACCTCTCGCAACGGCGCAGTGAAGCTAAACAACTCAATCGAGACGAACGTAGAGAGTAGTGAATAGAAATTACGATGATGTACTATGTACGTTCGCGCAGACTCACTTACTTATAATGTAACCCTAGTTCATCCGTAACTTCATTGCTATATATATATTTAAAGACGTGTGGGACCTCTGGGACATGTGGTACGCGTCTGACCTTAAATACGTAATGGCAAATACTTTGATGCATCAAAATGGAGTTTATTCATGTATTATTTATGTATTAGGTTATTGCAGATAGTTAGGCACGCTATGCAAAGTAAGGGTTGCGTCCTATGTCGTTTTACTCCTATTAAATCAGTTGACACTAGCGAACACGGAAAGATGGCTTTATTAGCGGCCCGCGCTGACAAATGGAATTGCTCCAGTGGAGCGGTAAATGGTTATGCTTCGGCCCACAGCACGACAATTTATAGTTAATCTAGCATAAGCTTTTTTCTTGAACGATTATATATATATATATATATATATATATATATATATATATAGTCGAGTGAGCACTGTTGTTAGGTCGGTTAGTTTAGTCGGGTCAATGAGCGGTTATTTTTAATTAATCGCGGTCTGCAGAACAAAGCCGGCTGGCACAAAAACAAGGACTTCAAAAAGACACAGAAGCTTCACTGGTTTTTTTACCTGTACGTGTCGTGGCTGTTGTTGGCCTGACTTGTCCATCAACTGTATTTTTTTCAATAACATTTAGACTAATGTTGCTGCGTCGAGGGACATGATAAGAACTATCGCTGTCGTGACACCATGAAAAACCATTCTAATCACTTTGTTCGCTCACGTAGCTAAGTCCCTGAGAGTAAGCAAGCCCACTCGTGTGTGTGTGGAGGGCACTGTTTCAATTGGAACCAGTTAGGCTCAACGACAATTAAAAACATGTTAATGATGCTGTTTTAAATTTTAGATCATCTCCCGTTCTCTACGGGCTTACTATCTACTCTCTATGAACATCGCTCAAAGAAAATGTGATCACTAACAGGGATCCAATTGGCACAGCCCGACAGATGACAATAGCGCAATAGCCCGCTCCAGAACTGCAATAGTACTCTATTTTCACACGATTTCTTTCTTGTTTCTTGACCCTACCGCACTTAGCGTGTAGGTTCTGGTACGTATGCCATGTCGAGCCTGCAGTCGACTAGATGGCGAACTACCATACAGTACAATCATGGCAGAATTGTATTGCGCAGAATACCTTAGCTGCCGCTACATTCGCTGCAGCTTAGTTTTGTTGCATATTGATGATGACATTGAAATTGCACACGAAGAAAAGAGGAACAGTGAAACGAAACAGCCATCCGTTGCTGCAACAAGGTTGCTGTCACTGTATTGTTATTGTTGTTGTTGTTGTTGTTGCTATTGCTGTTGCTATTGTTGATGTTGGTGTGCGTTGTGCAATGAGGTGAAACCGTCCACCCCCGCCTCTCCCCGCCGGCCCCACTGCAAAAAGAGACAACGGAGTCGAATAGGCAGGTCAACGAATCTACAACTCATCATGCTTTATGCTAGACGCTGACGGCTAAGGTGATACCCGCAAAGCACCAGACAAGACAATAACAACAACACAACAACACAGCAGCAACAACAACAACAACACAGCAGCAACAACAACAACAACAACAACAACACAGCAGCAGCAGCAGCAAGCAACAACAACAAGAACAACAACACAGCAACAACAACAACAACACAGCAGCAGCAGCAACAACAACAACAAGAACAACAACACAGCAACAACAACAACAACACAGCAGCAGCAACAACAACAACAACAGCAGGAACAACAACAACATAGCGATAACCGTGTCCCGAAATACCTAAACGGAGAAAGATGAGACATGATCAAACACAACTTGCCCGCCTTGGAGATTTGTTTGCCCCGACCACCAAGTAACAACGAACTGAATGGCACCTGGCTATCTATCCACAACTGGCGTTGTCGGTTTGGCCTCTACCTTGACATTGGCATGCTCCGCACCACGTATATCTAATAACCCTCATGTGTGTGTTTCTTTTAGATATAAAGATAGAGTATGGGCCATGCTTACAAGTAGTACCTTAAAAATGGTGCGTGTTACGAATGAGCGTTATCTAAATGCACAGTTACTAAGATAACCTGTACACGCTGTTATAGACGCACATGGGTGCACAGACAGTTATGTATCTATATACATCTTATCTTAGTATTTGCATACTCACTAGTGCGACATTTAAGCCCAAAAAATGTAACCAGTGCTATATGTATGCATTCAAGTTTATATTTATATATATATATATATATATATATATATATATATATATATATATATATATATATATATATATATATGTGTGAACTTGAATGCCAAGAAATTGAGCATTGATCGGTCACTGTCATTAAGATTACTATCACTATGGTTGGTCAGTCCGAGCACAGAGGATGCTGGGTGATATACCCAACAATGGACCAGCAATGGTATTGTGACCTTCAGCGTGCTACCAACGGCGTACGCCTATCTTCTCCGCTTTGTCTTCTCGCAAGAAGCTCGCCAGCTGTCAGCTGCGAGAGACGGCAGGACGGCATGCACCATTCCGTATCTATGTATGTCCCCACAACAGCCTCCGCTGATGTATGAAGGGGTAAAGTCCTGCATAGGAAGGTGCCCGATTAGAATCAGCAACAAGTAAACGTCGGCGTTAGAGCTCGCATTTTGGCAAGCACAAAAAAAAACAGCAACGTGTTAAAAACGTGTTAAGTCAACGTGCATCCGCTATGGCGCCAGCGATACACATGCAAGGACGCAAGCGCTGTCGAGAACGACGACATCAAAAAAGAACAACAATAGAGTACATAGAAGCACAGTTTTCAGCACAAATAGCAACACAAACAACAACAACAACCATTGCAGCACCACCGACAGTAACAATTACAGTAGTATAGTAAACAATACTACTAGTAGAACCGGAGACGACAACAACATGAACAGCAACAACAACAATAACAACAATAACAACAACAACAACAACAATAACAACAATAACAACAACAATAACAACAACAACAACAACAACAACAACAACAACAACAACAACATTAACAACAATAAGCGCAGCAGCGGCGCGGTAGCTGTCAATAACGAGAAGGACCAGCTTGTCAGCAGGAATAATGTCCTGTCGTTGGAATCAGTGCCATGAAGACGGGCGACCGTAGATGACCGTGTGGCACATGCGATAGCTAGGTGTCATGGGCGAGCAGGTCATGCGAAATGACAACTACAACACCTGGGCGCCCGCGGCGTGCTTAATCATTAGATGACGTCCGGCCACGTTTGAATTCATTCATCTAGAAATCAACGCCGTCAACTCTCGTGCAGTTTTCCCGAAATGTTCGCTCCATTCGGCTTTAATTTGCGCAGCTAGCCGTTCATTTCTTGCAATAAAAATGCCCTAAATCACGGATGGGAATTCCTCTATTTTTTATTTTCATGTCCACGACAAATGCTGACGTGCCCAGTTCAAGCGTTCGCCACACGCGATCTAAGCGTTTCTCTTGTCTGAATAGAAGTGATTCAATGTTAGAATACTTACTCATTTGAAACGTGTCTGTTTACAAAACGTTGTAAAGTCATGCCACTTTTCGGGCCGCGCTGGCTTTGAGACTCTAACAGTTATGTGAACTAATGAGCTAACTTCATATCAAGGGGTTGTTTATACGCGTTTCTGCAGCCCATTTATCTCTGTTGACACGAAGACCAAATTTGGCATGCGTATTCTAACTCATGTGCATGTACAATTCTTCAGATTTATTTTACTCATATTGAGTACGCATATACCATAGACAATTATACAGTTGCCAACTGCTCGCGACAGGTTATTCGAGAGAGAGCCAGTATGCATGTATAGTTGAATAAACTCCACACAGAAGCAATCCCCGTTTCTACCGGAAAACTTGTAGCAGTGTTGACCAGATCGAGCTGATGAATTTGGCAATCTAGAATCTCGTCTATCACAATAATTACGTGACTAGCTATTTTAAACGCATAGAGCTGGCGCGGCATATCGTTTAGGCCTTTTTACAAAGCTACTTAACACATCAGCGGAGCGAATAAAGCGGTTCGATTTTTCTAATTTGAAAATACGACATCGCCACGCGCCAAGCCGGTCGTTGACCACCCACAGAGTATCTACGTTAGAGTATATATATTTACTTTATTATGCCTATTGAGCCAAGACAGCGGATAGCCCGACGGGTACACCTAATCGGCTCGGCCGGGGCGTGTTGCCGAGGTGTGCAACTTCACCTAGTGTGCAACTTCACCTAACGACTTGAATTTGCAATGAAAGCTCATCATTTGTAAAACTTTGTGCAGAGGTTACTTTTGCTTTTCTTGAGGCTGCCTTAAATCCCAGAGAACTTGCAGTAAAAATAGTTAGTATGGCTGCTCCGTACGCCGTGCAATTCGTTGAGCGTTAGTTCATGGTTGCCGTCTTCAAGCGTCCCGCAAACGGTTTGTTTTATACACGTTAAGTTGAGCAGCGAGTTTCTTTTTGCGTGCCATCTACACAATCGGTTATTCGGTTTCTTCACAGTTTTTTGGACGGTTTTCCGCCTGCTTCGTCGATCGAATAGTCAATTTTTTCAAATGATAACAGAAAATGAGAGCTCTCCGCAAATTTTGGCACAAAATGCGACATGGCAAACGCTCCCGAAACTTTCGTAGGAAATACGTAGGTGAGGTTTTGCTTGTGGAACAATGAGACAGACACTCCAACAACAGAACTATGCCATTGTCGCTATCGGCTGCTAGTGACAGCGATAGCGGCGCTCTCTGTCCATGGAATCCAGTTTCATATGCATAGATCTGGTATATATATATATATATATATATATATATATATATATAACGTAGCTCTTTTTTTTTAACCTTGAATTCGTGGGCCATTTTTTCCAATCGATCTTCTTGATTGAATATTATATACTCCTGCCATAAGAATGCAGCATTATCTATATGTTTAAATGTACATGTGTACATATAAGTATATACAAGGAGTGAGATAGACATATATGTTACCTCTTCCATGTGGCGAGATAAAACAGAAATTTGAGGATCGGTTGAACCTTATAATGGCAAGTGACGACGGAAGAACAGAAATATATTAATCCTACGACCGCAAAAACAGCACAGTCAAACGAGACGACGGGTCGATGTTGTTGTTGTTGCTATTGTTTTTGTTGATGTCTTTGTTGTTGTTGCTATTGTTTTTGTTGCTGTATTTGTTGTTACTGTTACTACTGCTGCTGCTCGCCAGCGATGTTGGCGTTGACACACGAAACCGGCCCTCAACCAGGCAAGGATCAAGCAGAATGCAATGGAGATTCCTCTTCCGACTGGCGAAGCGGGACAAGACGCTACCTGGGTAGCGTTATCGAGCACAGCACGGTGACGATGGCGTCGTCGGTGGGCGACTCGACACGAGATGAACTGCGTGATCGAGATCATTAGATCACGACAGCAATCAGTGCCTTTCTGGCTGTGCACACACAAACCAGCTAATACTCAGACCGCAACGGGCGGACGGACGGGCGGGCTTCCATGCAGTTACACCGACAATCACTTGCAGCGTTGCAACAAACAGACGCAATTGATTATCTTCTTACATACACGAATAGCAGAGAGAGGGAAATTCGAAAAATTGCCACAGAAAGAACATCGACGAGGGAAATTCGAAAACTTGCTACAGAAAGAACATCGACGACGACAACAACAAAGATAAACTTTTACCAACAACAACTACAACTATAATACTATTACTACTTTTTACTACTACTACTACTACTACTACAGTAACAATATCAACGACAACGCAGCGAGTTGCAGCGAGAGAGAAAGAGCAAAACTATATCAGGAAACTTTGCTCCGAGTTGGCGAGTCTCGATGCTAAACGTGGGTAGTGGTTACTTGTTAGAAAAGAACGTCACAAAAGTTGGCTCCCTCGATGTAGTGTCGTATGGCAAGCCTAGGATAAAGCCACCATTGAATTCCCTTGGGATTTTTTTACGGAATACACAGGACTAAGTGCAGTGCAAAGTTGGTTGTAAACTACTTTACCTAACGAAGCTCACCGGTAAGAGGCCAGTCTGCTCAATTTAGGCATATATATATATATATATATATATATATATATACTGTGAAGTTACAACTGTGAATTCGCTAAGCCACACTTCAACAAATAGTGAAAGTAAAATAAATTCCTTTGCTTTTATATATAGTTTTTGTCCCTACTCCGTGAATGATTTCAATAGTATTCTAACAAGCACCATAACATGCTTGTGAGTGTATCTACAATGTACTATGTATATATATTTATATATATATATATATATATATATATATATATATATATATATATATATATATGCATATGGTTTCAAAGTTGTCGCGCCGACAATAAACAGCGACAATTTATCTGGACGTTTTCGGTCGCTACCGCATGCAATGCCTACTGGCCTTGCCAGGCCCGGTGAATAGGGAGGTTGCGGAAATATAGAAATCGATTTTTTCATCAACTAATCCGCATACAGTAACGATGTGTGCGGCGGTGCCAAGCGTCGGTGTAAGACGGACACTATAAATATAAATGTGCAACGGTGGGGATCGACCCCGTGCACCTTTGTGTCCCTTCCGATCGCAAGGCGCACGCGGCCTCGACGTGATGGAGGATCATGGAACAAGGGTAGTTTGTGCAGCCGTCAGGTCTGTTGCATCGGACGCTATTGCGCAATCTTCTTAGTAATTCGCGAGAGTTCGAGGAAGATTATTCCATGTAGTTGAAGCACAACAGTCAAATAAGCCTTGGTGTTGGTTCTGCTCAGTCTGAATTTCTTCAATCGACTCTCTCCTTGGAAGCACCACTGGGAGGATTGGGCTTTTGTCCCAGTGGCGTAACCATATCCTCATGACTCGTCTCCTGTAATCACTTTCTCAAGTAATCCAGGGCCTTCTGCAACCGCCTGAAGGTTCACTCTGGGCGTCTCCTGGTGGGCATTCATTTTCTTGAAATTCGACATTTTTGAAACGAACTTCGCTGCCAGTCTTTGCAGTTGCCAGTGACGCATAAAATATATGTCAAGACTGTTACAACTGATCCTTAAAATATCCCCAATTCCTCACCTTTGACCCTGATAATATTTCTGCGACTGTTGAAACGAAACTTTTTAGCATCTTCTTCTGTTATTGACGTTGAATGCCTTTCCGAGTAGGGGCCATCTTCGGTTTCTTCTCGTTCGTCGCAGAATCGACAGTACCATGTATACAGTGTTTCGGGACAATGCTTGACCCTCATAAGCAGATCTTAACATTCCCCCACTATGCTATGGGTTTTAACACAGAACTTAATGCAGATTCGTCACGCGTAGTGTGACATCAACATTAGGACGCGAGCACGACGAGCACGCAAAAACACGCGAGCTGCTTAGGTTTTTCCTGGTCAAAGTCGGAGTACTTATCTATGTGTGTGATTCATCTCTCCATCTAACCATAACTTTCAAGGTTATGACGCCATGTTGCATAATTCAGATGTTCTCATTTTCGCGATTCCTCTTTGTGCGATAGCAGGCGCTAGCAGCAGCAATAGTAACAGTACTCTAGTCGGGCAGTAAAGGCAGGCCAAAAACTGCTAAATTGCAGAATGAGCAACATCCGCTTCATATGATTGTTTTTATCTCATATCGTGTAGCCGTTGCGCTTGGGCACCAGGTGGCGTATCCTAACTAGCTGATTAGAACAGATTATTACTCATATATAGAATTGCCAGACGGATATAAGTTAGTGATACAAATATTGATAGATCCAAAGATAGATAGTACACTCAAATCCTATGATGAACTTAAGCTGCGATGGTGCGTCTGTGAATAACGCCAAGCACTCAATGCGCGGTCATTCTGATGAGGTCGGGCAGGTTGGTAAGGTTCAATTACCTTACCAATTAACGATAAGCTTGTACCGCCACGTAGTTCCAATAGCTAGCAACGGTGATGATAGCTCAATATAACTGACCCTTAGAGCTTTCCGCAGAAACTAAGCGTTGTCCAAGAAAGTAAAGCCGTTTGCGTTCTGACCCCAACGCCCTGTGTGTCAATGCAAAAGAGGCGGCAACATTAGTCGTAGTTGTAGTTGTTGTAGTTAAAGTCAAGGTTGGTGGTCGCTACTAGTGATCTAAACGGTACAATAAGCTCAAAAGGCAGACAAAAATGCCGCAATAGACGACTGAAATGAGCGACACGGTTATGAGGAGGGGTTGACTTAGGTAGCGACGATCTTTGTCGTGCGATCTATCTCTCTTAGTGGTGAGATCATGACATGATTTCGGCTGCCAGCCTCCAGTCAAAGCAAGCGGCAGTGTCTACGATCAACCCCCCTCAACCTATATGATGCTTGTCCAATCCGATCCTTCCGACGACAGCTGCATATACGCCTAGGTAGGGGCTGGGCGTACCACCACCAACCTGCTCGGTCATTCGGCTCTCATTCTTCTCCTGATGTCCTACTCCCTCCTCGCATTTTTTTTCTGTGAACACGTATACCCGTCTATCTACTCTCCTCTCTATTTCTCGTTATTTTTACTCTAACTTGCTTCATGTGTGTTATAGTTCTCGTGTACGGTAAGATTCTAAAGGTTATACCTTTAAGAGGTTGTTTACTGAAGTTTACTGAAGTTCGGACAAGGTCGATGCACTTCATGGTAGAGGAAATCTTTTTTTCGCTGTTTTGCAGCATCTTTTCTCCTCTGCTTTTCCGTATATATATATATATATATATATATATATATATATACATAAATTGTTTTATATGTGTGTGTGTGAGTGTATCAAGAGATCGAAGATTGTCAACACTTTTAGGGACCATTACATAACCGTTTGACAACACGTTCCAGTGATGCAATTATTGACGTAACTCTGCCTCGATGCCTCGATGCAATTATTGACGTAACTCTGCCTCCTGCATTTTTTTGCGTTTTTTGTTCGTCTATCGTTCGTCCATCTAAATGGGCGTCCCATATCTAAACGGGGCAGCCCGTAAGCACACGACGTCACTAATGTGGCATCTCAACGGCGTTGGGTGCATAGGTGAAAAGTGCGGGTAAGCCCGGTAGAGATTGTTTCCAGGGGTGGTGTGAAAATTCAATGGCCAGGCTACCGTCTTGAGAGGGACATCCTGAATGGAGATCTTCCACAACTTTCGATGCGATGCTAAAGCGATAGGACAACCCCTCGGCGATCCATTAAAGAATATACATGTTTCTGAGAACAGCTGCCAGACAGCGTGGGTCCGGTGGGAATTGCTTTTAGTAGCCGGATTCACTTAGCGCTTACCGGAGTATGAAGCGTCTCCGGGTCAAGTAGGTAAAAAAACGTTGCTTACGTCGGTGCTCGCAGACGCGTATCGACGGTGGCCTTGAAATTTCAACTCCAACAATATATATATATATATATATATATAGGTGTGTGTGTGTGTCTTTGGTGGTTAAGCATAGCTGTAATTTATATATATAATATATATATATATATGCCTGAGTGATTGTGTTGTGTACTATATATTATTTCTACAACAATTGTCTTAATTGCGTTATATAACCAGAGCTGAACATTCTTGCACATCATGGCACAGAACAGAAAGCGTCTCCAGACAGTATATAGTATAACCATGCACATATTCTACAGCTGCAAGCGAGCCGTAACTAATCACTGCAGAGGGATGAAATATTCATTGTAAGAAAGGTGCACACTAATTCAGTACATACGTTGTAGGTAAGTTCAATTCAGACGCCAAGAAAAAAAAAGGCTGAGTTAGATAACCGCGGCGCCGGACTCGCAGCAGTCAAGTACAACGAGCAATTAACAAGAACCTCTGAACATTCGTATTTGAAGCCGTATATTAAACCGTATCGTTGCGTCGAATTGCGGGGCAGCGTCCACCTCAGCAAACGAACTCCTCGTCATAACTACAACGGGCAACAGCATCCCGCACCCCGGGGCGAACCGGCCACAAGGCTGGTTGTCCCGCACGTTGTTTTTCCGCCGAGGTGTTTTTCCATCCCGTTGTCTTACACAAATATAGGTGTGCGTTACATGTTCATGTTTCAGGTGTACGGCGTGACGGCGTAGACATTATTTGACTGTTGACGCGCGAACGATTTCAAAACATCGTCAGAGACACGATGCAGCATTTCACCATCCATCATTTTCCTCTGCTGACGAGTCTACTCATGTCGGCCGTCCTTGTGCACACGCTCGTTGCCGCGGCCGCAACCGAAGACATGACCACCACAACAACACGTATGTACGCCATCTTCTTTATGTATATATACAAATATATATATATATATATATATATATACATATATATATATATATATATATATATATATATATATATATATATATATATATATAATATATATATATATATATATATAATATATATATATATATATATATTATATGTGTGATATTGCTTGTGCGTGCGTAAGACCGTAGACTATAAAATCAATATGGACTCGTATGCTGCGTGAAAACGGGCTCTAGTTTAGTGACGCCACGAACAAAAAAAACAGCCACCAACCACTTGTTTGACGGAAGCTGTCCATTAGGTACGAGACGACAATATATCATTGTAGCCAGGACGTTTGCCACCCGTCTGCCACCCCGCCCGCCCTGCTGTCTATCACGCAGCTCAGGGTCAGGGCGGATTGGAAGCGTGGTGGCTTTCCGACGGCCATCTCCGTCACCATAATTCGAGGTGAGGTGAGGCGAGGGCACTGACGATTACGAGTGTCAGAAAGGCAGACAGAATATGTCCAGTAGTCCTAAGTGCGACATTGTACACTTGATTAAGAACAAGTACACACATATAATATATATAATATATATATATATATATATATATATATATATCTCGCTTCATTTTGCGCGCTCTCTGTGATAGGCGCGGACGTTTTATGAAAGCTAATGAATATTTCCATGTAATAGTTGTTTTATTGTTGTTGTGTTGATGATGCTGTTGTTGTTGATGTGAAGCGAAAGTATCCTACAGTAACAACAACAACAGCAGCAGCAGCCCTCAAATGTGCGGTTGTTGTTGTTGTTCGCATTTTCGCTAACACTTTTAATGGGTTTGTTTATCAATATGTTTTTGAGAAATTGTTACCGTTTCACAAAATAGTCGTCTGCTTGGGATTGTCTCATTGAGACTGTTTGCGCGTTGGCCGGTAAATGTCACATGCTGCGCAGTAGCCGAGCTGATGTTACGTTCGTATTACGAAAGCTGCATTGGCATATTGTACTCGTCGTTTCCGGCCTATAGTTAGCGCTTTAAACGAACTGTTCGTGCGGCAAAACGAAAAGAACAGACGTCTTTAATCTTGACTCACCGCCCTGTTTTTGTTTATTATTAATTTCCTGTTGTTCTCATATCGTCAACGACAAGATAGCTAATATACTTTTTCGTGTTGAGGTTGGTTTTCTCCCTTTTTCTTATTGAGCAAATTTACGAATGCTATCTAGCAACAACTGACGCTCCTTGCAACAAGTAGTGACAACTTAATAAATCCGGCAAGATTTCCTGTTATGTTTACGAGATAGAGATATCATTAAGGCAAAACGCGCTCACGTTCTAGCACCTGCCCCGAGACGCATATAGACTTAGCATGCATATAGTTATCTATTCATTGTACATACGTCGATAAATCGTTAGTGTAACGTACTTTTTTACACGCTGCCCTTTCTTATATATATATATATATATATACAAATTGCAGACACGGATGATAGCATTTTCTGCAAATGTCTTTAACTGTTACAATTGTTAAAAATGTGTAATATGGACATTTTAAGCTCAATGAGGAATTACTAAATTTAAATAAATTTGCCGTCCGAGAAAGGCTGTCCCATATATATATATATATATATATATATATATGATGATGAGGTAGAAAATTAAAGTGTTGATTTCTCTTATGTAGCAATTCTATAGGGCTGAATCTGGTGCTACATAGGGGTGCACAGGCATGCGTATATAGTAAATACCAAGATAGACCATATAGGGAGAGGGAGGAAGAGCGGGAGATGACCAAAAAAGAAGCATGACTTCAATAGTGAGAAAATTCGAGTAGATCCAAATTTACGTTTCGTACTACGATTAACTGTGCATGTGTCGGTCTACAGAGAGCACAATGGAGCCCTCCGGCAGGCGGCGGCGGCGAGGGAACAGCCCCACCGCAGTCCATGATGACTTCGCCACCGACGGACCAGTCTATGAGCTGCAACGACGAACAGATGAAAAAAGAGCACGACTGCTGTCAGCCAGCTGAAAAAGTTGCCCCCGTAAGTCTCAAACACTGCCTCAAAAACATAGACCTGCCTGGCTCGAAGGTAGGCTTAGGAGGTGCGGCGCAATGCTCAAAGCTTCACGTGAATTCTATACGACGTGACGTTATGTGTGAGAAACTAGTTGTTTGCATGTACAACGTACTACACACGTATGCTAGTATGAAAAGTAGATACCCATATAGATCTGTTGATACCATAATCGCATGCTTATACATGGGGACTTGGCAAAGTTCTTGCAATTGAGATGATAGGGTATTTTTTTATAGTTTTTTCTAAAAGTTGAATCTTTGTTTAGATTTTATTGTAATTTCCACCACTTTCTATGCATTTTGGAAGCGGTGGATCCATGCATCAAAACACGCCTCCCAATCGCGTTTATCGATGTCTCCTTGTTCCATATCGATCGCTTCAGGTACGATTCACGTGATCATCAGTCGAAGCGTCTTCCTCTCAAGTAGAATTTAGAAATTGTCGGGTGAACAAGCTGGGTGCTTCACCGATGTGAATCCAGATGAGCCAAGAAAAGCCTCGGTGTTTTGACTTCTCTGTAAGCTAGCGCGTCGTCGTAGTAAAGGAACCTAAAGTAAAGTTTTCGGGCTGACCCTCAGCCAAGATTTTACGTCTATGGGACTGTTTTTCAAATTGCTTTATAGACGGACCCCCATAAATACAAATGTACAACGGTGGGGCTCAAACCCGCGCACCTATATGTCTCCTCCGGTTGCAAGGCGCAGACTTAAGCCACCACGCCACCGGGCTCGACAGTAAAGGAACCTAAGAGACGCTAGTAGAGCTTTTTCTGATGAACAATGAAACTTGCTACGCATTTTTTAGTACACTTATCGCTCGCCATTACCTTCTTCCAGTTCGACCATCGTCGCAATTTAATGATTGAACAGGAAGATGGCGACCGTCACCTTGCTAGCCGACCGTTGGGTGGAATTCTGTGGGTTGAGGTGCTGCAGCACTTAGCCGGGACCTGAGACCAGCTTTAGAATCCTAGGAACAGTCAGAAAAATTTACCTAAGTCTCACCTGTATCACCTGTGACACGTCTCGAGAACAGCGGTGACCGGCTCTCGTCAATTTTCTCTGAAATTCTCAAGCCTGGAAAGACTCGCGCTTCTTTTTTCCTCCTGCAAATTCTTTGTCGACTGCGAGGAGGTCGGGACTGGATCTTCTGGATGAATTTCGCATCCTAAGGTCTCCTCAGTGATATATATATGTTTGAGGCTCCGTCGTAGTCATCACACAAGCCACATTTTTGTCGCCCTTTGCTGCTGTATTTAGACATCGTTCATGGGACTTGTCGCATCAACTGAAATGTTCGGTTTGAAATTTTTCATACCAGCCATACTTCTCAGGGATAGGACTTAACTCCAAATTATCGATCAAAGCTCTTCGCGATATTCTTGTGCACTTGCGCTTAACCGTCGCTGAAGGTTGCTGCGTAGTCTCAGGGGGCTGGTGGGGGGGCTAGTACGCATAATTGTGTCGCCGGTTTAATTATTGATGTTAAGGGGGGTAGCGAAACAAGATCTGTACTATTACTACTTACTGCTACCAACCTCTAACTTAAATGTTGGCTCTTTTATGCAGGCGTTCGCCGAAGGAATTGTTAGAAAAGCCATCGACATGCATAACCTTAAAGACAACCAGACAACCTGGGCACTCGAGACCATCTCGAAGGTGGACAAAAAGGTACTCTCTTTTCCTCTCTTGTTAATTGCACAATCCTGCACTTTGAAGGAAATCCACTCAACATGTTATTCAAATAGCATTACCGGTAGAACAGAGAGTTCATCGATTTGTGAGGGAATTTTGTAGCGTTGTTCTGTAACACACGTTGCTCCGTGTAATGCATTCTCTTAACAGTAGTGGGAAAGCCTTATGAACAAGTACCCGTACGCAGCTAGTCAGTAGTCCTAGATTTTCCGAGAACATCTTTTTAGAATCGGAAATATAATCTGATGAGGAATAACGGAATTTGGCTCTCTTTCTATAGGACTGCAATCCACCTCTATATAATGTGCAGGCCAAGCTTACCAGGACGCCAGCCGGAGAAAACAATGGGACTGTAAGTTTTATATCTGTATACATGTATTTATGTTCATAATATATATATATATATATATATATATATATATATAAAGAGAAAACGAGCGAAAATGTTATACCGTGTATCTTGCTTGAAACTAGGCTCAATGTTGTTATGTAGCAGCTGATTGAACTAAACGCTTATTTCGTCGACCTTACGAAACAAACTCAATGTTTGACATATATGTATAACAAACACCTGCATGTTACTCAATTCCAAATTAGCCCGAATAGCACGTCAGTTGGGTGCAAAAAAAAATTTATTTGTAAAGACTTTCGATCAGCCAATGCCTGTCTGCATAGGTCGCGCATTTGAGATTAGCACATAGGGAAATCCATAACCAATTTTCGTAACCCCGAGCCCGATTTTTCTTCTCTGGTCTTATATTTTGTCGTTGATGTTGTCGTCGTCGTTGCCCACGTTACAGACTATTGTTATTGTTGCTGTTGTTTTTCTTGCTGTTATTATCAAGGACACTTCCTACTTTGCCCCTATGCTGTTGTCGTTATACACGTTTCTGATATTAGTGGTATAAGTAGTGATGTTGCTTTAACTACATTGCCGCTGATATTCTCAGTCTAATGACCGTCGTAATGTTGTTGTTGTTCTTCTTCTTCTTCTTGTTGATGTTGTCTGCGGTGCCTTGCATATGATGGTGTTTGTCGTGGCGGTGATGTCTCTCTTTACCAGAGCACCGACTGCATGATGAAGCTTCTCTACCCGGCCAGCGAGTTCCAAGCGAATTCGGACAGAGGCAAATCGTTGTCGTCGTCGTCGTCGTCATCGTCGTCATCAACCGACGAAAACGGTGGCCTCGTCATTCTGACCTTCTGCAACAGTGGGGCCCTCTGGCAGGCTGGACTTTTCGTCAGCCTGCTCATCCCACTTCTGACGGCGATACTGGGCCCGATTCAACGCTAATGTCCAGATAGCTGCCTCATCCAAAGCGATCGCCCCTCGGCGGCTGTGGTGGCTTCTGGTACTACAATGGTGACGACACACATTCGCTCATTCAGGACTGGAATCATTGCGTATGAAACTGACTACAGACTACTGGGATCGCGAGCAATGATACATCGATCGATCGATTGTGAATCGGCAACCTCGTCGTCTCGTGGTAAACTTTTCCCTCTGCTCTGAACTACTGCGTCATTTTAGGCTCCGAGAGCACTCTCTACGTCCCGTGCGTGCATCTGTTTGGCCGTTCAGTAAATTTCGTGTTGTTCACGCACGTGCAATATATATATATATATATATATATATATATATATATATATATATATATATATATATCTTTACACCAAACTCCGCATACTGATTGTGCGTGAGAGGGGGAGTAGCCTCTACCAGGAGGCCGGAAACGAAATACAACAACCAATGATGGGACTCTATCGCGGGGGGGGGGAGAGGGTGGACTTGAGCGATACAGAAATGAAAAGCAACTATGTTTAAGTGAAAGCAGGCGTAGTATATACATATTGTCATAATAGGTAGGCACTAGTTAGCTCTGCCAAGCAAGAACACACGCTTGCGTCCTAAGTGACGTATAGCTATTGTATACATACAGACATAACACACACATATATAAGCAATATAGCGTCAAGTCAATAGGATAGATCTAGTACGAGATCTGGCGCCTGATCGGGTGTCTTCCCTTGTTTCCCTGGCCAGCAGCCAGCCAAGAAGCTTCCGAGGCAATGCGTTGTGTGATTTTTCTCCACCACCTCCTCGTTTCCAATGTTTGCCCGCCAATCGGTAGTTAGTTAGCTACGACTCTGCTAATTGGTAGATCCACCTTACGTCACCGCACGTCAACTTCACGACTTGGCACGAGCACAGGGAAATATGGACATAATGCGTCGTTGATCATTTCGAGGTGCATATCGTTCTGTCCGGAATCTCGTTGATAGCGTTGACATTGGATGTCGTCTTTGTCGCCACCGGAGCTGCAATCCCGCTTCTGCAACGACAATCAAGCAGCAACAACAACAACCAACAACAACAACAACAACTGTAAGCAACTGCAGCAGCATGAACCGCAAACAACAACGATTTCATGTTTGTCAATCACTGTTACAGGTAGTACTGCATTTTGTACAACGACATCGACCATCGGCTACTCAGTTCCGCTCGTATAAAAATCCCTCGGTAGAGATCATCGATGCGGTCGCCTTTCACATTCCATCCAAGAAAAACAACAACAGCAACAACAACAACAACAACAACAACAACAACAACAACAACAACAGCAACAACAACAACAACAACAACAACAATCTCAGCAAGCGACAACAAAATTCCACAAGATGTTTGTGTTTACCTATCAGCCGAACAGACGTATGTGGCCGTCCAATTTGTTGATATCGCTGTGTGCTCCACTTATCAAACAAGCAGCACACAAAGTGAGCATCGATATCACAACGCAGAACCTCCTAAGCTAAGTGCGGCTAGATGGAAAATTACGGTCGAATGCATTCATCATCGAGTGTGAGCCTGTATTCGTCTCTCGTATTTCATTCATGCATTAATTCATTCACTCACTCATTCAGTTGTCGTCGTTGTTATTGTTAAGTTGGGTCTCTCTGAGGGTTTTCTTCCCATTCTCCCTACGAACAGTTAGTTTATACCAGTTTCCCTAGCGCCGCCGGCAGCCGCTAAACTGTAAACCGTAGCCGCAAGCAACAGGCTGAAAGGTAGGCAGCTTGCGCTCGACTACAGAGCGCAACGAAACTGAGATTTGATTGGATAATAATAACAGTGTGTTGCTCTGGCATCCTGGCTGATGCTCGAACAGTGAATCAGACATGTATGGGAGGCGGATAGCACCACAAGCCCGGTCTCTAAACTATATACATATATATGCATGCATGCATCTATATTCACACATATATTTATAATACGACAGTTTGAAATTACACGTATATATATATATATATATATATACTTGCTTATATCCACGGTCAAACAGGCAGAGTTATTCTCATAACATTGTAACAAGTCTATTAATAAATGAAATTTCACATGTATACATACGGTGTGTTTTTCGCTGTTTCATCACTGTATATATATATATATATATATATATATATATATATATATATATATATATATATATATATATATATACTATAGGCATGTCCACATATTATACGATACTTTGCAATTGCAGGTATGCCTAAACGTGGCGGGAGATAGTGATTTATGAAAAGGAAGCTGAAACATTTGTTGTTGTCTGAGGTTGAAGTAGAATAGATCACGCTAGTGGTAGTCACAGGGATAGCGAGAGTAGCAGACGCAGATAGCGAGAAAAACAGAGACGCACATCTAGAAGAGGTGGTTAATGGACGTTTCGTTTCTCCGCGCCAGTTCCATTATTGAAGGCACTTCTCGTACGCTGTCATTAAGCACTTAAGCACGCAGTGATGATGATCGAAAGGTCCGAAGTGGCTGTTGTTACAAGCGCGGCTGTATGTCTATCTATATGACATGACAGTCGGTTGGTTGGACGCCATGGAGCCAGGCGCTGTGCTTGTCTAGCAGCTGCAGCGTTGGCCGTGGCACCAGTCCATGTGATTGTTGTAGCAGCTAATGTTAACATTATCCGTAGTAATGGTTAGGACATTGGCAAAATAGTGGTAGGAAACGTGGTAAACGTGGTAGGACGTCCGGTATGGTGTAGAGACAGGTCCTACTATATGGCCTGCTGGCTGCGGTTGGCCATGAAAGCAGGCATCATCATTGTCAGCAGCAGCAAAACAACAACAACAACAACAAGTCGAGGCAATAATGATGATGACGACAACATGGCTATCAATTGATTGGCTATAATGAAGAAGAAGGGTAAATAAATATTGCCGGTCCCTGCGGCGGGAAATCCCCGGAAGACGATGCATTTTTTTTCGGCTGCTTGATTACCGAATTTAGATAGCTTGCTCTTGTTTAGTCCGCCACCCACCCTGGTACAACAACTCTTATACTGGAGGACACAGCTCTACCAGCAATATAGTGATGCCACAAAATTTCTTGCGTGATTCTGGAGAGGACCTTAACAGGATCACCTGCCCTGTGTGCAACAACAACTACACGAGTAGAGGACTTTCTAGGCACATGTCCGTCAGACATGCCGCCGTCGGAAGAGCCGAGGTCACCCCGACCTGGTTCATTGGCCACCTCAAAGAAGCTAGTCGGACACATTCAGACTATGATCCGATATGCAAGGTTAGTCCGGATGCTGCCCGAAGGCGGTCAGGGCATTTGTGGCGGGCGAGCTCACGAAAGTTATATCAAATGAGCCAGAAACAACGGCATTGGGACCTGACCCTCCCTGTTTTATTGCAATGGCGGTGCTGCGCCTTACACGGGTCCAAAACGACACGCGTTCTCTCCCAGTGAATATGAAAAAGAACCTTCACGACGTTTTGCAGGGTTTAAGAATTGAGAACATCTCACACTAATATACTATGATTAATATCAGAACCTGGAGAGTGAGATCTATAGATGCGTCATAGTCAATCTGTACGAAGAAGACTTCTCTGGCGCCGTCCGGCTCATTGGCTCCACGAGCATCTTGTAGCCGAATCCGAAAGCCCTGAGCTTCGTCGAGAAAAACATCCAAAGGCCCCCTCGAACCCTTGTTTGCATCTTGTTCCCTGCGGATGGCAGCATGCTCGAGGGACGATGCTGTCGCCCACTACATCCTGTGACGAAGTGCGCCTTGCCGTGAGGTCGTTCCCCAGAAGCTCTGCAACTGGTCTTCGTTAGGCTTTGGCTCCTTCAGAACCTACTCTTTAGGGTCTTGTGATCCGTCGCTGACAAACTGACAGAGATACATTGGCAATGTTTGTAGACATGGGGCTTCCTTTGTAGACCTCTAACCTACCTGTATTATATTCGGAACAATACTTTTTGCTCTCAAAAACAAAGACGGCTCTCTTTGCCCGACCGCATGCTTGTCTACACTCCGGAAGTCGGCTTCAAAAATAGGGTGTGCTGTCAACACAGCTGCAATACTACTGGCAATGGGTTCTCATCAATTGGGTTTTGCAACTATTGGCGGTACCTCCCGCGCCTTCTTAAACACCCGCGGTGAGCTGGTCATTATAGTTTACCTAGATTGATTTATTTTTGTTCGACAGTGCCCTCTAAATACTTGGTAAATGAGCGACGGTTTGCTTGGTGGTGATCTAGCTATGGTAAACGGTGATTTCGCAGACCTCGGGACCTCAAGGAGGTGAGTGGACTATCCCTAATCCACCGGGAGATTCGAGGTCTACGTCACTGGCCCGAGGATATGATGTCGCCGGATATACCGGAGATATCCAATCTACTTTCCGATAGCAAAGTCGTCCGGACGAGTGACACTAAGCTCCTCAAGGTTCCTTTCTGCTCAGAGGGGTTACTTGAAATCTTTAAACGCTGAAGAAAAATAGCATGACGTAGCCGCCAGCCGTCTTCCATTACTGAGATCTCATCACGGAATACACCTATTAAGATCGTGCTTTTCGGCAGCCCGGGCGACTCGCTTACGGTGGCCAATTGTTTTGACTTGAATGAAGACCTTTGAGCCTTTTACAAGTGGACCCTGAAGACACTGGAGGCGCTCATCAACGTACGCCTCTCATTTGAGCAGCAGGCTTGTAGGCTCTGCTTCCCATACCCTTAGATGGGCTGGGAATGCCTGACGCTGTTGTGTTGGCTGACCCTGCTATGGTCTCCTCTATGTACCAATCGTTGGAAGATGCCAAACGGAGGTTTACAATTTCACCTTGCCATCCTTAAATATTAAGCTCCCCATGCGATGTCATACCTACTGACAACTCTTCTCAGAAAGACCACTTTAAGAAAAGGCATTTGCGCATCTCCTCAAGCAAGTCCCCACTACAATTGGCCAGACTACGGGCGGTCTCCGCAAAAAACGGCGAAGCATGGTTACAGACTTTCTCTGGCACTCACTTGAGCACTCACTTTGAAAAATGACGACACTGATGGGGGTTAGTGCGAAGCTTAAGCCTTGAGCTCAGACACGCAGCTCTTAACGGGACATTTAGCCGAGCTATAAGATCTGCTAGTCAAGCCTCTTGGCCTCTGCGGGGACGATGGAAAAAGACAGGACGAGCTGACGCTTACGTCCTTCAAGATGGGTCGCATGCGCGTATGGGATTCAATCATTACTGGCTGCCCCTAGAACGGGTGCCAATGGAAGGGGTGGGCGGAAACGTTTCGTATAGGAATAGGATCAATATTTTTCTGAGTTGTGATTTTAGGGTGGCTGTCCCGATATACGTTTACAAAATGCACAATTGTGACAGAACGCTGTACTAAAAAAGTTCTACATTCTCCAAGATAAATTTGGTCTTAGCTAGAACAGGAACTTTTGTGATATTAAGAAGCGTACGCAATCATGTCAATAGTAAGTCCCGAGCGAACTACAACTTTTGGGTGATAGAGCAACCTTTGAAGGTTGCTCTGTTCGGTGACCAAACAATGGTCTAGCGACCCTGTAAATTTGAGCTGACGCAGTTCAGACTCAAAACACTGCACAACAGAAATTGTTGAGACTAACTGACGAGCAATTCTACCACAGGCGCATAGAAAGACAACGTGTACACTCTCAAACACTTTGGGCTATTTTCTTCTCGGCTAAGGCTTCCAAACTAGAAACCAAGAAAATAAATCCGTTTAGGAAGCACAAAACGGTTTCAATGAAAATCTAAGCACTTCTTTTCTGAGCAACTACCTTATATGTGTACACTTATAAGTAGCTTTTTTATACTTGCGTTTTGAGCAGAGTTTCATGTACGACTTGCGTTTTCAGCGGAATCGCCTATTGCTTAGGTTAGACAGTCACGGCACTCGTGCTAAAATAGAAAAACCTTAACCAAATTATTTACACTGTATACCGAATTAATTTTGACATTTGCAACGGTTTTTTCAAACGAATTACTGGCGCCATACGGCGGTACTGATTAATTTAACTAGGTCATACGATAAAAGCTTTATCCTAGCGCACACAAGCGCATAGGTGAGACCAATCGCTAATTATAAGAACACTCTCAGCCCAATCTTGAAACTTGTAGCCTGCAAGTTTACACGTCTCTATAAAAATTATAGGTAAGCAACATCTGGCTGCACCCAGCACTATTTTCCAAAATAAAAATGTATTACATTAGAAAAATATCGGCTCTTTATTTTCAAAAAAATAGCAATACACGCCATGCATTGCGTGTGTTACACATCGGTCCACACTCGTACGGCCGCAAAGACATTACAGCAAACCAGGTCCACGATTCAACAGCCACCTAACAAAAGGCGGAAGCAAATCGAATCCATAGCAGGGTCAGGGCTCTAATACTAACATGATACGTCCAGAGAGGGAGGTGAGTTCATCGGACACGACAGTGGATTACAGCTAAATATGTATTCACAAAAGTTCAGTCTGTACTCAGCGTGTAACTAGGCAGTTTTGTGCCGAAGAATCAAGAACGGTTGCACTTTGCGGTTGCAGTTTGCGAAGCCGTGATTCGTGTTCCATACATAGTCACTTAAGCTTATCTCATCAAGCAGAAGTCTCTAATCAGGTCTAATCCAAACCAAAATGGCGGATGTTTACCTACATAGGTGACCAGTGTGCAACCTTTATGCTGTGTTTCACTGTGTCTGTTGTACCTTCACCGCCTGCCAAGCAACCCGCTTGCGCATTTGGCAAGTTTCACTCGCAGACCTTGATACAGAAAACAGCTTTGCGATGAGAAACTATGATGTCACAGTTCTTGGTGTTTGTGTAAGGCTTATTCAAATTTGATATGAAGAGATGAGTCGACGAGTTTATAAAGAGGCTATTGATTGCGTAGTAGTGCGTGAGACGCGACGCGAGTTTTCGCGGTGCAGCAAAGGAAAGGAGCGTACCACCAAAAGAAACGACTACGCTTTTGCCTCTCGTTATGACGCCGCGGAACGTCATAACGACGTTATTTCGTTGTGCTGACAATGTATCTACATTGGCTCATTACAGTGCAATTCATATCACCTACTGTAGTAAAGGCCCGAGCATGCGTAAC
Organism: Dermanyssus gallinae; assembly: GCA_003439945.1. Classification (NCBI taxonomy): domain Eukaryota; kingdom Metazoa; phylum Arthropoda; class Arachnida; order Mesostigmata; family Dermanyssidae; genus Dermanyssus; species Dermanyssus gallinae. Next base: position 31,557 of record QVRM01004370.1, on the reverse strand, counting down.
GAGAGCAAGCGCCTTCTATTCGGTCTAATTTCAGCGCATGTATATATATATATATATATATATATATATATATATATATATATATATATATATATATATATATATATATATATATATATATATATATATATATGTTTCGTATTATTCTTTGTTTACACATCAACTGACCTGGCTGAAACGTTTTTATTCCTGAAATGACTCTAGTCTTGCGTTGTTACCCTTATATATGTACGTGGATTTTTGACTAAGTATTTGACTGCTACCTACAAAGGTGAATAAATGGAATTGATTATTTTTACACATCGACGCTTCAGGTCGAAATGTGTGCAATACACTAGGCTTTAGTACTACAGTCACTGTGAGCAACTATTAAAGCAGTAACAAAACAAAACCGACACGCGTTTACTTGTGAAAAAAATTCGAACCAGTGTAGTCAACCTTAGGATGAAAAGAAAACGACAAAAGGCGTTTTGTCGTCAAACCGGTGCGCTTAGGGGAGTTAGCAACCACAATTAGTTGCCAACAGGGCATTGCTAATATTAAAATAACGGTGGGAAAGGGGAGGGGGGGGGGCAAATAGCAATGCATCATCTTGTTTAATTTATTTTAATTTGTATTGATCTAGTTATATAACTTTTTTATGTTAGCACTTTGGAGTGAACAATTGTCTCCGCGTGAACGTGTAGTCACGGGTTATCTAAACCAGGATTAGCCCAGTTCGACATTGTGCCCCGAACAGATGCTGCGTTTCCTCGTTAAATGTCGAGAGACAGTCTCTGACGCAAAAACTCCGATGCTCTCGAGTCTCCCGTGGAAAGCTTAAGGCTTCTGCCCACTCTTGTTTCATTGAGACATCTTGTTTTATTGAGACATCACCTTGTCTAAATTGGAAACCATGAAAACTAACCTAAGAGTGGCCGCTCCAGATCTTAAACCCACGGCTTCTCGAATGCAAGGCAACGTCTTTGCCACTGAGCCAGCTTGCCAGGCAAATATTCGTTGTTTTTTAATGAATTTTGTAATATCTAATGGGACGGAGCAACTACGATGACCGCAGAGTCTAACACCTGATGTCGTGGGTTAGCTAACCACTGCGGTAGCCCGTGTGTGTAACCACATTAAATAAATGAGAAGAAGCCTAAATGAAAAGAACAACAACAACTCACACACATTTATTAAGAATACTGATGGAGCTACAATTGTCTCCTGAGAACGTGTGCACTGGGGATACTACTCTATCTCGTATAGAGTGGGTTGGGACCACTTCAGCAGCGTGCCCCATACGGACGCCGCGTTCCCGCGTTGGACGTCAAGGTCGAGGCGCTGCCTCAAGAAAGCCGCAGATCTCTTGTCTCCGGTTGCTAGGTTCAGCTGCTCGCCGACTCTGTGGAGAAGTTTGCGAGTGAGAATGCCTGGGCCGCCCAAGGTCTCGAACGCTAGCGGTTGAAACTCATGTGGGTAATCTATTGAGGCGTACTTTGCGAGCTTCCTCGTCTCCGCTAGATTACCGGCGTGGCCTGCCGAGATCGCCCCGCCACCGACCATTGAAGGTGCTAATGAGTCGGTGACAGTGGCATCCCAGACAAGCATCTTGCCCCTACTGAAGGGTGTGAGAGTCATTCTATCCGGGCGCTTACTCACAAACAATGTTGTTATCGTTGTTAATGTTGTCGTCGTTGTTGTCATTGTCCTCGTTGTTGTCGTTGTCGTTGTCGTCGCTGCTGTTGTTGTTGTTGTCGTCGCTGTTGTTGTTGTTGTTGTCGTCGTTGTCGTTGTCATTGTTGTTGTTGTTGTTGTTGACCGCTGACGGACTGGTGCCCTTCAAACAAGCTGACGGACAACTTGACTGACCGGAAGGCCGGAGACGGGCCCGCATGAAAACTCGACGGATACGATAGGGTAGTAAGTCCGCCGTCACTGTCGCTGCCATTGTCGTCGGCATCATCAAAAGGAAACAGCCGCGAACCAGACACACGATACGTCGGAGAGTGAAAACGATAATTGTTTTGATCAAAATCGTGATGAATATGACGTAGTTGACGTTTGACGGTGGGAGACCGCTGCGGGCCTGTTAGATGTAAGTGTCCTGTGAGTGGATTGTTCGGCTGAAAGAAAGCCCACTCAAGCAAGGGTCACCACGATTGGTTCTAGCCAGTTACTCTAGTAAGTAACAACTGCGTATTGAAAGCAATGAGACGGTAGTTTAGCTAGTCGGCGTCATCTGCGTGCGAGCAAATGCATGTCCTCATATTCGTTGAGATGGTCAAGACGCGACTGCAGCGACAACGAAGGGAAAGCGTCGATAACGCCGCTTGTATCTTGTAACGTCAGCCGGCAAAGGACACCCGCCAAATCAACCAAGGATCAGTTCGGCAAAAGAACACCTATGCCGACAGGTGCAAGAATGCAAAAACAACCTAGGCACTATACTGGAAAACGCTTGCCTTCAAGCAAACGTGTCTACTAGCTAGAGCACTCACATGTTGTTGTGTTAGTTAAGGCCTAATGTGTTTGTTAGACAAGTAATGAACCACGTAACAACAGCAACAGATGCTAGTCATCAGGCCGAACTGCGCGCTATTTATTCGAAGATCACGCGAGCCGGTTACGTGCGTGCTAGATCGTACTCATTCAGTACAACCTCAATGCGATTCATCCATTTATTCCAATGCGAAATAAAGAAAAGACGAAAAAAAGTTGGAACTGCGAGAGGGAGCGGCCTCAATGAACCGGATGGCCAAATCTTATCGATACTATTATCGGGATTGTTCTCACTTTACGACAACAACAACAACAATTACGATACCGACACTAAAACCACCGCAAACTGACCAACCATGGCAGCGATATATATATATATATATATATATATATATATATATATATATGTATATATATATATATATATATATATATATATATATATATGTGTATATATATATATATATATATATATATATACATATAATACATGGAGTTGTCAGGGAATAGACCCCTGTGATGTGTTGGCTTAAGAAGATACCTTTTGGCCATTCGTCTTGGCCCGCATATGGACATATGGGACGCCAAGGACAACGCACCTAGAAAACATAATGACAGCCAGCAAAACAAGCAGTAATGTATAACTAAACACCGACTTGTCTGGGTACAGATGCTTCTTAAAGCTTATATCACGCATCTAGATGTATGACCTAGCCCACAGAAGGATTTTGTCGCTCCACCCATGCCATTTGGGCAGGAAACCCGTAAAGTGTCTGGAAGGATTACAATCGGGACGGTACTTTTGATCCAACTAGTTGCTCGTCACTGTACCACCTTTTTCAGATTAGCAAGTGCGGCTATCACCCTGCAGCCGACCGTTGGCGCTATATTTGTGTGAGTGAAGGCACTCTAACACCTGACCTCTGCGAGCCTAGGACTTGAGTTGAGGGTCATATAAATTTGTCCAAGCCTCATCACGTGCGACAAGACTCAATAATAAACAAATTTGCTTAGAAATTCTCGAACCAGAAAGATCCGCACACTGTTTTTCGCACTGCGAGAAACCACAAGGTGCCATCAAGTACTTTTTGGTGAATCCGATGCAGAATAAAAAGACTTGGGTGCTAAATCCTTCTTAAAAATGATTTAGCATCCAAGTCTTAAGTCTCTAAGATGCAGTGATGCATCTTTTATGTTTGAGTTCTCGTCGCGCGTAGGCCTTTACACGAGGCACACGTTGGTCACTCATTGCTGATTTTGAACGCCCTTTCTATTTGTGCATATTAAAATGTCCAATTCATACTTTTCTGCATCATTCATACACACCTTAGAGGCTACAAAAATACACGGCTGTTGTAGCACCAACATCCTTGTGCTCGCCATTTTCTCACATCATTGTCTGAAGGAGAATCGACTCAAACGTTTCACCTAAACATCAGCACAGATGACGATATTAACGCGTGGATTCGATTCCTAGCTCACTCTCCACTACGCGGAACATTTCAAAACTTTCCCAGGTCATATCTAACTGTTTTGGGCTGACCCTCAGCCAAGATTTAACGTCCACGGTACTGCTTTTTCGCATTGATTCATAGACGGACCCCATAAATACAAATGTATCTGAGGAAAACGTGCGCCTTTGAAGTTTATATGCGAAACTGGGAAACCAAAATTAGTGAGGTGGACATAGGTATTTATGGAACAGCAGCAATGACGAGCACTGAATGGCGGGATAGCGGGGTAAAAGACCGACATCTAACGACGGCCTTTGCACCTCACGGATTTCATCACGTTCTGTGCAACGTGGATGATTTTCATGAACCACAGGATGAATGTCAATGCAAACAATACTGGAGCAATGTGATCGATACCACGCCGCGGTATGCCCGGCGGTTAGGTCTATAGCAGAACTAGCAAAACGCTAGATTGTTGGCGTCTCGAAACATTTTTATGTAACATAAACACATTTACCCAGTTTGGGTGTTAATAAACAAATAATATATACAAAATGTGCAGCGCAGATAAATGCACCACGTCACCGGGTTCGACTCCCAGGTCATAGCAGGGGTATATATATATATATATAGTTCTGATACATACCTATACATAAAATAATAGATATTTAATCTTCCACAACGTTTCCCTTAAATTAGCCCCCGTCCGCTACAATGCACTTGTGCGACCCGGAAAGATCACTTTCTTCAAAACATGTTTAAACGCGTCGTTTGGAATTGAGTTGTATTGCTTCTGCAAATTTTTCTTTAACAACACTATAGTCGCAAAACGTTGTATCTTCAATTTTCCTCGATCCGGGGAACAGAAGAAACTTGCACAGAGTCAAGTCCGGCGAATTGGGAGGTTACGGAAATTTGGAAATCGCATTGTTCATCAGATAATCGGAAATTAGTAACCGATGTGTTTTCGTGATGGAGGATCCAAGAGTTGTTTGCCTAGAGTTCAGGCCTCTTGCGTCGGACGTGCTTGCGCAATATTCGTAGAACATTGCGTTAGCAATCTTTATGTACCCAAAACTGGATGGCAAACATTCGTGGAAGATGATCCCTTTGTAGTAAAGAGAAAGTGTCGCTCAGTCTAAAGCAGCTGAGCGTTAGATCTGCTCTGTCTGAATTTTTTGATAGACTCTTTCCTTGGAAGCACCACGTGGAGCGTTGGGCTTTGTTTTCAATGTTATAATCATTGATCTGTGGCTCGGATTCTAAAATCACTCTCTGAAGCAATCCAGGGTCTTCTGCTACCGCCTAAAGGGCCAATTTGGACACTTCCGATTTTTTTTTATTTTTCCACTTCCGAGGGTTTTAATTTGCTGAAAATTAACCTTTTTAGAACGAGCTTTGCTGTTACCGCTCTACGATTGTTAGAACGGACACTGCAATAGTTTGAGTTTATAGTACGATTTTATATGCGATAGTTTGCTCTGGACTACAGTTCCCGAATAGAGATTATCACAGTAGAATTTCACGCAATGTTGCACATTAGTAAGACACGACGAAAGAATTTCCTCTGTATACTTTCTATTGCTTCAATTTGTTTGTCTAAATAAGGCCGCCAAACCTCACACCATTAAGTGAACTTAGGCACAACCAAACTATTGTAAAATGCATGTAAAAATTCTAATAATTACTTATATAACAACGAAATCTGGTATGAGATATACGACATGCTGATTGAGTGACTTGTGTGATATGAGTGCTAAAATTTTGTTCCGGTGTCACCGCAACCTAAAGCTTCATGTAAAAATTAAATTCATTAGTTATATAACAACAAAATATGGTATTAGATATATGACATGCTGGTCGAATGACTTTTGTGATATGAGTGCTAACATTTTGTTTCAGTGTCACCGCAACCTAAAGCTTCATGTAAAAATTCTATTCATTTATTATATAACAACGAAATATGGTATTAGATATAAGACATTTTGATTGGATGACTTGTGTGACATGAGTGCTTAAATTCAGTTTCGGTGTCACCGCAACCTCGAGGTCCCCAATGTAATTTAAAATAGGGGTAGCCTCTCCATGTAGCATGTAGCTATGGGCTTCCTTTAAACAAAATACTGCACACTTCGGTACTAATATAAACATTTCCTTATCCACACATCATTTAGAAACCGCCTCAATCGTACCCTATAGAACTTGCCGTCCGTTAGCGGTGTTGGAAGGCCCGTATAGTTTCAGATTATTAGCATAAAGCTTATAACTTTATCGATTGGGGGATAACGTTTCTAAGATCCAAAATAAATATGCAAACTATATGTGGACAGAGACTTGGCCCCTGAGGAACGCCAGAGGGGCACGCACCCGACTCACTTACGCAAACGCAGAACTCTTTACAGGTAAGATAACAATCAATTCATGATATGGAGCGAGTATCAGCATTCACCAGCACTTTTGTACACGCTTCACATGGTTTACTCTTACAAATGCCTTCAATAAATTAAAATATTCACAATCAAAGGCATGCCTATTGTCTATCATAAATACCCAATCTTGAGTCATTTCGCTGAGCTAAGTTGCCGTGAATTTGCCTTTGGTAAAACCGTGTTGGTTCTTATGTGACAAGCCTTTGGATTATACAACACTAAGAATATGGTCAACTAGCAGTTTTTCAAAGATGATACATTCGACTGGATGATTAGGCTACAGATCTATAATTATGTGCATTTGACTTTGAACCCTTCGTATGTACAGAAGTTACGACTGACTCCCGATTTTGTTTGGCACAATGCCATCCTCATAAGACCTATTGAATATAGAAAAAGGGTTCAGTAATGACACACGCTACATTTCTTTAAAATATGGATAGGATTAAAACGAAATGGCCTTGTGGTCGGATGTGATTGGCGACTGAAATACTCGCATATCTTCAATGACGGTTGGGTCTGAGGTTAAAACTAAATCAATAATAGAGCCCACATTACCGTCGTCATTGCCTGAGGTACCTAAGATTCGCTCTTTAGTGACAATACAACTAGAAGTAGGGCTAATAGCCAATAGGCGATCAATACTAAAGTTTCTATTACTACTGTTATGACTCCTTGCATAAATGTTATTACTCTTACTATTGATGTGACTAGATCATTGATTTGAATTATAAATTAGTATATATGTTATTGTTATTACATAAACTAGCAGATGGATTCTTAATATTGCCTACAGTGGCAAATGTATTATCTATGTATTTACTGGAACTGACCTGCGTGGCCTCAGTACCATGGCAATAGGGTCGAGGGCGAGTAACCTCGTCTATTTTTAGGTGTAAGCCGTTAGTGATGCAGGAGTTAACAAAGATAGACTTCATATCTAGTGAATATAAAAGCGTAATGTTCTCCCAGTGTAGTTTTGGAAAATTAAAATTCATAGAAATTAAAATTGGACTGGTTGTAGCACAAATGAAGCCAAGTGGGTCGCATATAGTTTTTATGCGTTTCTTGCGTTTAGCAGGGTTGCCGGAATTTGTCGCGTAATAACAGGCAACACTTATAGAACTTTATTTGGAATGTGCGTCCAAAGCGACAGCTTCAATGCCGCTCTTTAGTTCAATTCACAAACCTTCTTCATGTTTTTAATTAATATAGAAACCACCCCCCTCCCCGGGAGTCACGGTCACACCAAAATACTAAGTACCTATCGTCACACGACAGTTACATGTTTACCACTTACACCATATCAGGTTTCGGTTATTAATATCACTTAAGGCGATATATGAACTAAGCAATTGTGCACTAATATCTTTACCTATTAAACGTGCATTCAAATATAGACATTTTACCGCGTTTTTATCAGGGGGAAGTGATGCCAACTGTTAGTCGGAGACACTATGCCGGCAATTTAGTCTAGATTGTGTGAAAACAGTGGGTAGTCTCCCAAACCGCTGCGGTCTCATGTTCTGGAATGGTCCTTGTAGATTTTACAACAACAAACAGTAGATTAGCTGTTATAGAGCCATTTATTGCCTTACTCTTACCAGTAAACGTAAATGTACCTAGTCTGTACTCTTTAGTCTATCTGTTCATTATACTCTATCGGCGCGTCATATTTGATCTCTAAATGAGCTGTCACTTATTGAGCTATACCCTAGAAGCAGGCTTCTGTCGAGTCAAAGCCTGTTGAATAGAAAAATAACCATTATGCACTACTGTGCGGTGCATATGTACCATGTTGCTAACAATAATAGTCTACTCGTCGCCACTTGTGTTCCCTTTCATCCTTGCACTCTTTGACGCTATAACTACTAAAAAATAATAAGCCGTTCTCTTTCAACTCCAAGTCGTTGCTGCATTAATATTGCAGAAAAAACGCAGAAAAGTGCCAAAAACAGACCCGTCACAAACTCCATAGGCTCCTCGAAATGTGCATGAAGGATCACATGAAGGGGCTGAATAATCGTTTGACCATGTTGAAAAATTCTACCGGAGTCCATTTTAAAAACTAGGCTTTCTTTCAGTAAGAAAGCGACGACTCTTCTTCGCACACGCTAAAATACGTTATCCTCCACCATAAATTATATTTTCACAATTTCATATTGCTTGAGACCGCGTTAGAACTTTGTCCTTTATTGTGTAAGTTTGCTCAGTGAGTTTGAGTATAGACTGAGCAGTTGACTTAGACTTGAAAGTGGACCCACATTTGAGGTATTCTCTTACACGATAATTCATGTTCAGGCACGGACTGCTTGTCAACAACGGCCATTGGATCATATTTACTGTACATTGCAGATACAACACATTGTTCAAGACTTGTATACAACGGTAATATGTCAGAGCTGCCGTTAGAGCACTGGAATACACGACGTGTCCGTAGAATAGATGCACCCGAAAACTCGAGGCTAGTGGCTTTGGCACAGGGCATCTTTAAATCACCAATTTTTATATATATATATATATATAATCGATGACAAAATTTTATTTAACTCATAACGGGGTGTAAACAATTGTCCCCCAGCGAACGTGACGACAAACTACACCAGACCTGGTGTCGACCACCTGGACAAGATACCAAGCACCGCCGTGGCATTACCACGTTGTATATCAAATGGCAGCCTTTGCCGGAAAAATTCACCAGCGCGCAGGACCCCCGTGGCCAATCTTAGATACTTGCATATCTTAGTAATAACTCCCTCAGTAATTTTACCTGGGCCCCCTAAGGTCCCATGGTCCCTATGGTCCCCCTGAGGTCCCTTATGTCCCCCTAAGGCCCCCCCTATATATATATATATATATATATATATATATAAATGCTTTATACAGATCTGTGCTACAGCTCTTCTACACCACTTTTATCAGCGATATCGTTACTGTACACTGTTGGAGACGACACAGATCACACGATTTTCCGCACAGCTTGCATTCGCGCTCGGCCAATATTTCATATAACCCATCTCGTATACATGTTTTCATATGCAATCCATGTATTGCAAACCCAGTAAAAAATACCTGTTTTCACAACATGGGCTCTTCCAGTAGTTTGTGGTCATTGCTCTAGTCTCATAAAAACGCCAATTAACATCCGCAAACTTATATTCCCATTCAGCAAGATGGTTCCTAAAGGCCTCCGTTCTCGGTAAAGCATAAGTTGTTCTGGTAATCCTTCACAAACAGTTGTGTCGAGACCAATTGATATACAAGCCGGTTGAGGCTAGTGCGGTGGACTATTAGCGCATTTTTTAGAAAGCTGGCTTTGGTTATGTCAAGCACTGTCAGATTCACTTTTGATCAGTGGGGCCACATGACGTGTCTCCCGTAAGCAGCGCTCGGTGCAATCTTTAAATTACAAAGATTCAGAGCGACATCCAGCGAAAGTCGATGAGGCTCTGGGATATTATGAAACGATTGAATGCCCTTGCGAGCTCTCATCACAATATGTTTAGTAAAATAGAATCTACGCATTGAAAAGGCTACTTCTATATATGAACAATGCTAAACAAAATATGTTGGTGCTGAGTTTAAGCGTAATTAATTTTTTTCTGTGAGCCTACCTCCGCGACGAAACTTTATTGCTTTAGTTTTTGATACATTTATCTTTAGAACGTTGAGGTCGACAAATCTTTGCAGCGAAGCAAGCAATTGCTGTGAAATCGACTCCGGGAGTGGGGGACAAGGTCATCAGCGTACATAAGTGTACTAACTTAAAAGTGTCGATGCTGGGTTTTGTCCGGCAGATTGCTTACCGGTAATGAGAATAATAGCAGGCTAAAATTATCGCCTTGTGCGATTCCTGTAGTCTGATTAATTAGGGTGTGTTCAGTTACCCCGTCGTCGATAATTACAGACCCTTCCTGCAGCATTACCGCCGGAACATCACATAGCGCTAATTTCTGTCGTGATGTCGTATCGAGCGCCGATTTAAAGTATACAAAAACAACAACGAGAAAGTTACGTTTAACTCAAAGGGCCATTTAAAATCTATTGAGAAGAACAGCGCAAGCCGTCATCATCGACCTTCTTTGCCTAAAACCGTGCTACTGCTCTAGCAAGCACGTTTCAAAAAATCTTTCAGTCGACGCGCTACCAGCGTAGATCGCACTTTGTAAATAACGCTTTTCTTTGATATGCCACGGTATGCCGAAGGTGTAAAGGGGTCCCCTTTTCGCTTCGGTATCACATTTGGGAGGTTAACTTTCTTTCCGTTCTTCAGGCAAGTACGACGTCTTCATGATTTTGTTGACGAGTGCAGCGAGGCAAGGAACCAGAGCAATCGCCTGTTGCAGTTGTTCGTTCCGTTCGGGCCCGCAGCCTTTCCTTCGCTTCATTGTCACACCCAGAACTTCCGAAATACCGGTAGGGCGAACTAGTTCCCGTCGAGCTTCAGTTGTCTTTCGACACCAAACGGAAATATATATCGGAGTGAAACTGGGAACTGTTAATGGGACGCACGCTGTGCAGTATAAAATTTCGAATTTATGTTGCATATACTTCGACATTTAGGGGGCTAGGGATAGGGAGAACCTCTGACGAGAGCTTGAGTAAGCGGGTTGAATCAATGGTAACGTTTCATTGTTGCGACCTCTTACCTGCGGCCCGACCTTTGTATCTGATGCTTTTGTGTCTGGCGTTTGTGGCAAGTATATCTATCGTAACCCTTCTTTGTGGAGCTACATGGGTCGGTTCCTCGGCTGTAGAAACCACCCACATACTACGGGACGCTAACGTGCTGATATGTACGCCTGTTCTAGCGCTGTCCGGTTTGTCGAAGGGACAATGAAGGTCTTCGCAAAGCACTGCCGTTGTGTTGAGGTCGACTCCATCCGAACAATACACTAGTTTCGTCAAGAGGTCGGGGATAGCTTCCGAAAAACTAGAATACATAGCAATTATATTTATGCAACTTCCTGCAAGTACAACGCAGTTGTCCTCTGTATAAAGTACTTATATTCTACTGAGCTTACTGCTATATAGTACAGCGATTCCACCGCTTACTCTTAAAAAGACCTTCATTCCGTTGTCCAAGACATTCTATCAGGAAACTACAATTTGTTCCGTGGCCCAGGTCTCTCAAAGGACCGGCACGTCATATTGTGTATTCATAGTCAGAGGAAGAAAGGTCAAGGTTGATTTTATATTTTCGCAATTCCTTATTGCTGTCTTTGGCTGGGCCTTGAAAGATCATTTGACACGACACTATCTGCACGCGCGCATTTCGGTCACGAGTACCCTTCACCTTTACTTTTTCCGCCACTATCTAGAATCGCCTCATTCGTGGAGAAATAAAGCGCTTCTTGTAGGAACGTTTCAATTGAGTGTCGAAGTGCATCTTCGATCTCGATATTTTTAAGGTGTTTCTTTGTCTTGAGGAAGTTCGCTGATCCCAACACCTGCGCGAATAGAAATTGCATTATTTCTCCTATGGCACTAGTGTTTGCCGCTTGTAATTGCTTCCAGGATACAAGGGATACTCTTATCCATGATAGATTGGCTAAGGCCATCACAATTTTATTACCACAGATGGTCATTGTTCCACCAGCGCTGTTTGATTTCCAAGCATCCTGCCCTTTCCGGAGTCGTTGGTTATTTTAATGTCATTTTTCAATACAGGAGATCAACTTCGTTTCGAGAAGTTATCAGACGCTTGTACGCTCCTGGCACAAAGAGTGGGATACTTGGGGCTGCCGTCTGATTTTGTATTATGTTTCTTGACGTTTTGCTAAGCATGTTCATGCGGCGCAATCTATGTGGGCGGGAGCCCCAGGTGGCTTTGTGGCAGCCAATGCACAAGCAGCAGCAGGCTTCCGCCTTACGGTCTCTTCTTAAAGGCTCTTGTGATCCGCACCTCCGGCATCTCGGTTTTGTCATCTTGGCGTTGGTGACTATAAGATTCATTCTAAAGCATCCGAAGCACTGCCTTAACTTGCGCTACAACATGACCCCGTGTTGTCTAAGTCCCAGGCGGACCTCTGCTGGAAAGTTATTGCCCACGAAGGTCAGAATACCATGTTCCGTTGCCGTTACAATATTGGTATCTAGATTTTTTGTTTTCAGTCGGACTGCTTCGGAGACTTTATAAAATGTGAGAAGCTAATATTGCTGTTTTTAAAATAGAGGGATGCACACCCGAGATATTGTCTTTTACTAAGGAGCGAGGTCCGGTTGTTCTCGCAAATAGCTTAACTCCCTCCAACTCTTGTAGCGATAGCAAAGTACCTCTATCAACCTCGTCCTTCACTGCAAAAACGAGCTCCCTATTTCTAGTAAATTAAGGTTCCCCAACTTTGCTTTAAATGTGCTGCGCAATGCAGTGACATATGTCATTAAAACGCGTCTACCAAGCGTTGGCATCAGCTGTAAATATTACAGCTACCTGCTTGGCCAGTACCACTTTTAAACCACGCATCGTTTGGCGCGCGTCACCGTTTGGAAATCATCATCGTCAGTCTGATCTTCCCTTTCTTGAATTTTAGTAGAGACTGTTGTTACATCGTCCCTTTCCTCAATGAGTGTTCTCTGCACCACGACCTGATTTTCCCCGATTAACGCATTTTTGGCTGTTTCGCTTGCATCTTCCGTGCTCGCTGGGAGGACTCAACCTGCGATACACGCATACCTTCGTTGCGAGTGTCTTGCAAGAACCTTTGTACTCTCCGGGACGTGGTAAGTTACATCGATTATGACTCACACTTACAAGTAGAAACTTCAATATACGCCGATAATTTAGTGCTCTAGTTTCTAAGCACATTTAATTGCAACAGTCGTTTGCCACTTTGCGGCACTACGTCAGAACAATCTAAATGTAAACAGGTGATAGGCTATGAAATTTTGGAGATAAGAAAGCACTTAATAAAAAATAAACTTTAAATAAAATCCACTCCAAATGATCAACAATATTTCTACGTAGGTGTCGTAGTTTCCACATAAGGAATCAATGCTGGCGGATAAATCGAGAAAAGGTACTAAAGCTCAATCTTTTCACGGTATTCCTTGAACCTACAAGCTGTCGCTTGCTGTTTGCATCACCACCCTCTATATGAATATTATACAAGTAATATAATATAACAATATAAGTTACACGGCTTTACCTGACTTCTGAGTTAACCGATCGTTGTTGATTTTGATTGCTGCAAAACCCTTTTTTTTTAAAAATTATCTGTCGGAGATTCAGCCTTCCGGTAATAACCTCGTTAGCTGGGCACCTGTTCGACTGGAAGCAAACGTTTGCAGAGGTTGGAATAATATTTTACAAGACTTGGACAGTAATGGTGGTGGCTTAGACACAGTGTTCTTAATATAGGGCTGTTGGCACGGCAACCACAAACAATAGACCAGCGTGAGTTAAATTTGGTTATGCTTAGATCCAGTTTTTTTTCTCTATGCTGTTGCGAACATCAAGTACGAATAAATGTCTGGGTGCTTTAAAACTTACGTTTTTAGAGCATAATTTCGGGCTCGTCACGTATGCTGTCCAAATTGCGAATATTGCGACTTCTTTTCTTTATTAGTTCTCACCTTCAGTAGACATGTTGTCAAAAATACCACAGTGCACGCGTACTATTTTAGCTGAAATCAGCACAAATCAGCAAGTGCACTTGACGCGCCTGGATAGAACCTGCGAATCTTGCGCAGGCGTCGCCAGGTATCAGCTCCATTCCATACCGCCGAAGATTAGATGTTTGTATATTTAATTTTAGATTTTTGTGGTTTCACACGTCGAAGAAATGTAAGTGACATCAATCATTTCTGATCCCACCGCACTCGGCCATGATCCTGTCATGATTAGGAACAGCGTCAGGCCTGAAATCATGAGCTCTAATTCGAGCCCGATTCGCCTTTGTTTGCGTTGTCATTCGGCTGGCGCCGTATGGAGTGTAATGCTGTACTTAAGATGTTTAAATTGCTCTTCGTGGCGAATCGACCTAAAGTAGCTATTTAGACGTGTTACTCATCGAGTACTCGCAGATAACTGACGCAACGAGGACTGTCCTAAACGTCCTTTAAACAAGCGCTAAACTTGATCTACAACTGATAGGTATCACCACTGAGACTACTTCATTCACTACTTCATTCAATGATTATACATATATATATATATATATACTTGGGACTTTTTCTTACGTCGAACGGCCGATGTTTCCTGCAGCATATCAAGGAAAGATGCAGAAAGGCGCTAGTAGCAATGACTACAATTAGAAAACCGCAGCTGCTGTCCATCCTAACGGCACTGAGATTCTTCGATCTAAAGATTGCTCCAATGGCCGCCTACGGCATCGAAATAATATGGAACGATCTCACCCCAGCCAGCCTTGAGCATCTTAATAGTCTGAAGGCAGCTTACCTCAAGCGAGTCCTGGGCCTCCATCGTTCAGCCCGAAATCGACTTGTCTATCTCCTCACGGACACCCCCCTATTCGTCGAAGAGCTAAGACGACGTTTTGACTTGCCCTCATCTTCCAACTACGTCAACGTTCTCAAAACGTGGGAGTGCAAGTTTGCGGAAATTGATGCGGATTTCTTTAGCACAGGAGCGATGCAAAACCAGGCATGGAAAGGGCCGAGCCGATCTAACCGCCACGTGGTGACTAGATTCGCCGTGCATGGTTTCCACCACGTGCTGTGCGCGACAGCTGGGTTCCATGATCCCTCGGACTCGTGTGTGTGTCAACGCTGTAAACTACCTTGCGGTAGATACCATGCTGCCTCCTGCACCCTAGTCCCGTCTCTAGCTAGGCTAGACGACCAACCTCGCGTCGTAGCTTCATAGCTTTTATATATCTGTTATTTTATAAGTCCAAATGTGTGTATGTATACATACGAGATTGAATTTTCGCGGGTTACGTATATTCGAATTTCGATTTTTTGTGGCGTTATGTTGGTACTCATGTCTCTCACTTATGCCGACAAGCTCGGCCATTTTGAATGTTCACTTAATTGTTGACAGCTGCTTTGCTTGCACGTGTTTTGGATCGTCTTCGATTTTTACCTATTCAAAAAAATGGATCAAAGAACCTGTATCAAATTTTGTGTGAAAAACGAAATTAAGTGCGCGGATGCATTCCGAATGTTGACTGTGGCATACGGAGAAGCTACCTTGGACCGAAGCAACGTTTATCGGTGGTACAAAATGTTCTCAGAAGGCCGAGAAGATGTGAACGACGAAGAGCGTGCCGGACGCCCGAGCACTTCAACAACAGACGAAAAAATTAATGAAGTGGAGAAAATGGTATTGGCCAATCGTCGAATCACCGTTAGAGAAGTTGCTGAGGACCTAAACATATCGATTGGCTCGTGCCATTCGATTTTTATCAATGATTTGGGCATGAGACGGGTCGCCGCGAAATTCGTACCAAAATTGCTCAATTGCGACCAAAAACAGCATCGCATGAACATTGCTAATGAGATGTTGGACTCTGTCCGCGACGACCCAAATTTGCTCCAGAGGGTCATAACTGGTGACGAATCGTGGGTTTATGGTTATGACGTGGAAACCAAAGCTCAATCATCTCAATGGAAGCTGCCGCACGAACCAAGACCGAAAAAAGCGCGCCAAGTTCGGTCGAATGTGAAAGTTTTGCTGACAGTTTTCTTCGATTGCAGGGGCGTGGTGCATCATGAGTTCTTGCCACAGGGTAGAACGGTCAATAAGGAATATTACCTGCAAGTTATGCGCAATTTGCGCGAAGCAATCCGCCAGAAACGCCCGGATTTGTGGAAGAACAAAAATTGGCTTTTGCACCACGATAACGCCCCTGCTCACACATCGTTGCTTGTGCGCGAGTTTTTGGCCAAAAACAACACACTTATGATGCCGCAGCCACCGTATTCCCCAGATCTGGCCCCCTGTGACTTTTTCTTGTTCCTTAAACTGAAGAGGCCCATGAAAGGACGACGTTACGCTACGCTTGACGAGATCAAGACGGCATCGAAGGAGGAGCTGAACAAGATAAAAAAAAATTGTTTTTTGAAGTGCTTCGAAGATTGGAAAAACCGTTGGCACAAGTGTATAATATCTCATGGGGATTACTTTGAAGGGGACAAAATAGATATTCATGAATAAATGAATAATTTTTGAAAAAACACAAAAGTCGTGATACTTTTTGAACACACCTCGTATGCATATATTTTAACTGTACTTTTTCTACACAACATGTGTGATAATAAATCTGACTTAGCCATGGAGGCTTTAGAAAAAAAAAAATATATATATATATAGAGTGAAGTAGTCCCAGTGATTATATATACGAGTATATATACATATAAAATAGTGCCTTATCTCAGCCAACCGTAAAGGTTGATTTTATTGACGAACCGACGACAAAAATATTAATAATACTATTAGCTCGAACGATAGCATACTCGAAGCACATACCGAACTGGTCTATTTTGCGTATGCTTCATTCATGATTGGGGAAACGGAGGCGACAAGGTGTACAAAAGACAAATGCAGCAAATATTGGCCATTGTTTTTTAGTTTCACGGAATCAATCATGATACTAGCACACTCCTGCTCCCTACTAAAAGTAAAAACCATTCCATTTGCCGTAGATGCCGGTCATAACAAACATATACGCATTTATTTCATGGACATGTGGCGTACAATTACGTATGACACCTAGACTGCTAGAAGAATCTGCTTCTTTGACCTCTAGACCTCTGCGCGGCACCTGTCTACATTATCCATTGTATCGTAAAGCTATAGATTTTATGGCTGAATCAAATAAGACTACACACTTCACAGCCATGTCAAAATAGTTCGTAAAGAGTATTGACGCAATCAAAGTGTCGCGAAGTGTAAAAATAATTTAAAAAGCACAACCGATTACCCTAGCTGATCTTTGTCGTTAATGACACGGAAGGATGCGTGCTGGGAACAAACTGGCATTTTGTAAAATTCTAGAAGTACGTTTGATGCTTACTTAGCTGAGGAGGGTAGGGTTAGCTGGCGAACGCAAAAAAGACGTATGTAAAATCACACTTTACCACTACTGCCACAGTAGTACCAACAATATCTGATATATGGTACAATATACTTTTCATTATACTGATTTTATGTTCTTGTGTAATATTAACTATTCACTCAGACACAATTCAGTAAATAAGAGCTTCTTGATTAGGGTAGGAAGATAACCTTCAACGGCAGGATGATAAAAGGGCAACATAATGAGGGCAGGGCTAGATTCGGATCTAATTAGCTATAATACCATTATCCATATTTATTATGGTTATTATTGGATTTTTATTATATCGAGCACCTAATTAAAAGCAGGTGTTTGAAGCACTACTTTTACTTCGTAGATCGTTGGATTTGCCGACGAGCGTGTTCTGGCGGCACGCATGAACAACAATTTTTCCCGTTGTAGCTCGAGCTGTGCGAGGCTGTGCGTTGATGCACAAATAATGATAACCGTGGCTGTGCTGTAAGGCCTTGTAGTCTTTTGGCCGGTTATCTCGTCACCTCCAGGGCGTCTCGTACCCAGACGCCTGACAATTTGCAGCCGACAGCCATGACGATGTGATTACGAAAAACATATGCGCAAAGACGTCGCTTATGCGCTTTCTATCCTGGGGGGTACGGTGAGGGGTATGGCCGACTTATTTGAACTTCAAAGCTCCTTTCCGATAGATATCCCAGTATCTGTCAGTATCAGCTGTATCTGAGGCAGTGACGATACAGTTGTGGTTCAGTGTGCGTTCCCAGTCGCGACACATCCGAATAGCGCTGGGACGCTGTTCTTTTTCCGTGTTTCGCTGTCGCTAGGTTCGTGTGTAATCCTGTTAGCCGCCCGACAGAAGCATAGGCATTAAGAAAGAAACAAAACGAATGTCTCATTGTACCCTGCCGAGGTTACACACACTAAACTATTTTCGGGCTGACTTTCAGCCAATATTCAACGTCCACATAATCGCCCTCGCATTGTTTCGTGAAACGGACATCCCATAAATACAAAACATGGGCAACGGTGGGGATCAAAAGCGTGCACTTATGTGTCGGGCTCGACACCAAGCTGAGGTTACAACTAGGTCTACATGAGTGCATTTTAATTTTGCCGCATGTTATAGACTAAACGCTAGTCTGCTTTCAAGGCACAGTCATTTCGTCTCGTTGGCTCTTTTACGTGTAATTAACCTCACGCCATAATCATTTCCATTTAGCCTTGTTTTAATGCTGCTTGGAAAAACCTGTGGTAAGGGAGACGCCGGCGATCCTCTGCCCTCTATCGTCCAACGAACCGATCCATCCGTTTGCTCTGCAGCGGTCTGACATGCGCTGTTCTGTTGTGTAGATCAACTGACGACCTCCAGAGGTATTCAGTTAGAATGGACTCAGTTGTAGACGAGTGGACTCTCCAGAGTGAACATTTAAGGAAGATTTAATTAAGACGTGGAGCCCTTTTTTTAAAACAGCTAACTGGTTTAGGTTGCGTTAGCCGGACCGGCCGGTGGAAGCGCCGTGTGAACGCCGATTGACAACAACAAGAACGACAACAACAATATCAACAACGACAACCTTAGCAGCAGCAAAAAATTAGTAACATCAACAACAACAACGTCATCAACAGCAACAGCAACAACAACAACAACAACAACAGCGATTTTAGTACTATCAACACTAACATCGTCAACAACAAAAACAATACCAACATCGTCACCATCATCATCAACAACAACCGCAACAAGAACAACGACAACAACAAAAACAACAGCGACAGCAGCAACAACAACAACGACAACAGCAGCAACAACAATAATAACAACAACGACAACAGCAGCAACAACGATAACAACAACAACCGCAACAACAACGACCACAACGACAACCGCAACAACAACAACCACAACACAATTAACATCAACCACGCCAACAACGACCGCCGTCACCCCAACAACAGCAACAACAACAACCACAACAATAACAACAACAGCAGCAGCAACAACAACAACAGCAACAACAACAACAACAACAACAGCAGCAGCAGCAGCAGCAGCAGCAACAACAACAACAACACAATTAACGTTAACCACGCCAACAACGACCGCCGCCACCCCAACAACAGCAACAACAACAACCACAACAATAACAACAACAGCAGCAGCAACAACAACAACGACAGCAGCAGCAAAAACAACAGCGACAGCAACAACAACAACGACAGCAGCAGCAGCAACAACAACAGCGACAGCAACAACAACAACAACAACGACCACAACAACAACAGCAACAACAACAACAACACAATTAACGTCAACCACGCCAACAACGACCGCCGCCACCCCAACAACAACAACAACAACAACAACAGCAACATCAACATGGAGCATGCATGACGTTAGGTGGGGTAGGTGGTTGGTTGATGTTCTCCTCCTTCCTCTTCTGGTAACACGCGCGCACTCTCCATTGTGATGATGATGACGGCGACGTCACGATCGTCGCCGCCGCCACCACCACCACCGCTGCTACTACCACTACTACTCCTGCAGCAGCTGCTGTTGCCGCTGCTGTTACCGCGATAGCTGTCGTCTTCGTCTTCCACCACCACGGCGGCGGCGGCACATTGGCAGACACAGACAGACAGATAGACACCTTCTAGTACTACTTACGGATCGGCCGCCTCTCTGGTTGCTTCTCTATCTATCTGTCTGTCTGGCTGGCTGGCTGGATAGATCGCTGGCAGACTAGCGAGTTGCTGGCTGGATGGCTGGTTGTTGGCTGGCTGAATGGTCGGCGGACACTGGACGACGGTCACTCCACACTCCGCGGCTGAGTCGTCCGGTCATCTCGCGATCGCGCGCGCGAGTTCCTGCCCGCCAACCACCCTCCATTCATCCTGCTGCTCCTCCTCTGCTTGCCCGACGCTCGAACAACAACAACAACAACAACAATACCAGCAACAACAACAACAACAATAGCAACAACAATAGTTGCATCAGTGACAACAAGCACAACAGCAACAGCAGTAACAACAACAACAAGGACAGCTGCAGCAGCAGCAGCAGCAACAACAACAGGAAAAGCAACAGCCGCAGCAGCACCCAGGACGCCAAGAAAGAAGCAAGCGAACAAAACGAGAAGGCAGCCCCACATTAAGGCAACAGCAGTAGTAGTAGTAGTAGAGGTAGTAGGAGACATCATCCAGACAGGAAACGCACGGACTAACGCACGGTTAGTTACTTCGTAGTACGGCCGAGCCTACAGCCGTGTCACCACCCCCGCAGACTGTGTTACCACCCCCGCCGGCGACCCCGCAGCCAGTGCAGACTCGTAGCGCCTGTTACTACTGCTACTACTACTACGACTACTGCTTGTGGTACCTAGTAATGTCAAACTGGTAGTTACAGTACTGCCGCTAGTCTACAAGAAGACTAAGTACT
The DNA here is from genome assembly GCA_003439945.1 of Dermanyssus gallinae. Classification (NCBI taxonomy): domain Eukaryota; kingdom Metazoa; phylum Arthropoda; class Arachnida; order Mesostigmata; family Dermanyssidae; genus Dermanyssus; species Dermanyssus gallinae. The sequence goes on along the minus strand of QVRM01004370.1, from coordinate 10,760 downwards.
AAACCACTAGCGGCAGCAGCGCCACCACCAGAGCAAAGAAGGAAGAAGCCCAGGAGTCTAAGACAAGCGAATCATCAACCTTGCACTCGGATTAAGTCCAACTCTTGTCGGCCGCACCACAGTGCACCTAGTGCAACTTAGCTCAGCTTCAACTAAAGCAGATTAGAGCTATCGCACTGGACAGTGAGTGGTCTGTGGCGCTCAGTGGCGTAAACAGGCATTAGCAAACCGAAACAGCGAAACGGTGGTGGCAGCTAGGATTGCCACTGCGCGGGCGAAATCGGTGCGCGACATGCCGCGTGCACAGGTGGTGCGCGCATTAGAGTCGGACGCATTAGTAACGGTCTTCATCAGACGGTGAAGGCGACGACGATATCTTACCTAACTAGTGTCTAGTACAGTTGTCTTCGTTTAATCGGCCGATGTTCACACGAAGTACAAGAACAATGATCGATCATCCCGAATCCACTTTTCTGCAGCCAGTAGAAGAAGACGTGAAGTCGTGACGACAAGAGCTCCACAAGACACCACATTTGAGTGCAAGGAGTAGTAGAAGTAGATGGTGGGCTAGCAGTGTCCTCGTTTGCTCTACGCTCTGTTCAACTCAACTCTCCCGTGATCCAACTTCAATCTTGTCTCCACCTTTGATCTTTCCTCTAAACAGAGCAACTCTATTCCTCGGTGGGCAGTTTACGCAGTAACACACACAGAGTCAGTCATTGGTCATCGGACACATCGAGCGCATTCGCGTCTCAAGATCAACACAACGGTCACGATCAGGTCAACTTACCTTCAGAAGCAAACTTTCAGAAGCAAACTAACCTTTGTGTCGAAGGGCTATATCGGTACATCGTGATGTAATTCTGTGCTACTACATACACGTTATCGTGCCTGTACGCTCGTCGTATAACAGCCCTTCTGTCGTTTTGTCTCTCAACGCATGGTGTTGCACATGCCGTTCATGCGAACACGAAGGTCTTTCACAAAAATCGAGAAAGAAATTCACAAACGTAGCACGAGTTCTGATGCGGTCATTTGTCGCGTGCTCGATGGCGACTAAGCAACTTGGGATCAAGACGACAGCAGCAGCAGCAATAGAAGCGACACTAAAGCATCACCAAACAAGCAACGAAACCAACCGTGACACGCGCTGAGACTGGGGACCGAGGATCAGCGAACGTGAAGCCCCCCCAAAACTTCGCTCCTCTCCGTTCCGTTTCGTTTGTGGCGTCCAAACAATAATGCTCACCGAGTTACTGAAGCAATCCTCTGTGGACAGGAACGTGTGAGAAAACTACCGCGTACCCTACTGTAAGCTACTGCACTACCACTGTAAAGTAAAGAAGTAAATTCCGGCAAAAGCACGACGCAGGTGTGAGGTGGCGGTCCGAAGCGGTTCTAGCGGATTCATCCACTCAAACAGAGCACGGCCGAGGTTTTCAAACGGCAAAGGAAAGCAAGCAAGGAAGAAAGGGAGCGACCGTGCATGCATGCGCGAGTCAAAGGAACCAACAACCAAAAAGAGAACAGGCTACACCGGATGAGGAGGTGGGCATACTAATATTTCGATACTTCTGCTCTGCGGATACGACGCTGGCTGTGTGACTGTAATAATTGTCGGTGTAAGTGCCCAATAATCGGTTGTTGTTATTGTGTCGTTTTTTATTGTTGTTGTAATTTTGTCGTTTTCTTTGTTGTTAGCGTCGTGTTGGTGCTAGTTATTCGCTGTCCAATGATAACCATCCCGATTGGGTGGTTGCGGTGATTAAGATTGTGGGGTATCACTTGTGTGCTACCGGTGTTGTGTTTGTGATCGTGTTTGTGGGGTTAGGGGGGCTCGATCAACTGATCGCGCAACGGTGTATCCATGTCGTCGTGAGTCGTGACGGGGGCCGACTCGATTCGTGGCTGTTGATCGAGGTGGGTTAGCGTGAGGAACGTGCGTGTTGTTGTCGTTGTTATTGTTCAAGTGAAGTTCACGCTAACAAAAAAAGAAAGAGCCAGAGATTACGCCAATTTCGACTGAAACAAGGACAGCTGTACGAGCAAGGGCATCAGCGACGACGACGACGATAGAAAGCGTAGCAAGACGAGAAAAAAGACAGCATCTTTCCAGCATCTTGGAGCGCCAGAATCAAGGCGTCGTGCCAGAACGTCGCGCGGCAAGGTTCAATGTAACGCGAGGGCGCTTCCCGCCGCCATCTGCTTAACTTGAAGGTGAGGAAAGTTGGGAAAAGTCATGTTATTGATAGTTGATCGACCACAAGGTAGGAATGATAACCATGATAATGACAATGAGAATGAATGGAGCCGCTGGTGATGCTAATGGTGATGATTATTATAGCAAATGTACAAGTGAGTGGCGATCCAAATGCGAATCGCCCGGGCAGGAGAGAGGCCCAAGTTGGTGAGCGCGCGACTGCGGATACAGACTGCGGTCAGAGGAACGTGTTGACATTACAGTCAAGTATTGAGAGTGCCTGTTCAACAAGCGCTACTAACTGCTGATGCTAAATACAGCTGTAGGCGGCTAAAGTGGATAAACGGTTGTCGTTTGACCAGGCGGGGCTTTTTTGGCTGCCAGTTTGATCCGTATCTTGAACGATAATTGAAGCTCAATGAGTCTTCTGTGCTCTTTTTTTTAATTCTGTTTCCTCGTTGTTGTTGTTGCTGCTGCCATCGTTGCCGTGGTGGTCGCAATGGTGACGACAACCCCCGTCTTACTCTCTCTCTCTCTCTCTCTCTGTTTCCCTATCGAGGCAACCTCAGCGTTGATCGTTGATAAACTATTGATTGATTGATTGTTTGGCTATGGTGAGGGAGCCGGGCTATAGATAGACGTATATGTGTATATATTTATATACCTATATGTATATATATATATATATATATATATATATATATATATATATATATATGTGTATATATATACATAATATATATATATATACATATATGTATATATATATATATACGTAAATCAATCCGAAGGAGCAAGAGCGGCACTACCTGCTGTGAACTGTTCGATGCAAAGACGGACCACCATTACCGTCGTAGCGTTCGTGCTAGTCGTCAGACGGGGCCGGTTGGTTGGTTGCTTGGTTGCTCGGTCGGTCTGTGCATGATGGTGGTGGTGGTGGTGGTGGCGGCGGTGGTAGTGGTAGTTGAAGTCGTTGACGACAGACACGTAGTAGAAGCCAGCTCCCTAAACGGATTTGTCCGATCGACCACTCTACACATCGAGACGATTAGCTCGATCTCATTGACCGGTGGTGGTGGTGGTGGTGGTCCGCCGCCGCTGCTGCTGCTGGCCAACCAAACGATTGACTGACAATACGAATGACCGGCCGGCCGATGGCCAGGCGGGTGGTATTCGGCGGTAGGTGATAACAGCACCGCCTTGTGACGACGACGACAACGGTGAGAAGATATCATCATCATCACTACCACCATCACCACCATCATCATCATCACCACCATCATCATCATCATCACCACCACTATCATCATCATCATCACCACCACTATCACCATCATCATCACCACCACCACCAGCGCTCCAGCAGTAGCAGCATCTATGGAGATCGTTGGAGCGGCGATGCGCGCGGTGTTTTACGCTCTCCCTCCCTCTCGCCCTCTCTCTCTTCCTTTTCCCACTCTCCTGTATTCGTGCTGTGGTCATCTCTTAATCTCTCGCTGTCTGTCTGTCTGTCTGCCTATGATTCTGTTCTGTCACTCTAACAAACGGTGTGGTTTGTCTGCGCTGCCTGGCAAGATGGTCATCGTGTTGTTGTTGTTGTTGCTTCTGTTATTGCCGCCGTCGTTGTTGGTGCTGTTGTTGTTGTCATCGTCGTCGTTTTTGTCGTTGTTATTGTTGTTGTTGTTGTTGTTATTGTCGTTGTTGTTGTTGTCGTTGTTGTTGTTATCATTGTTGTTGTTGTTATAATTTTGTTGTTGTTGTTGTTGTTGTTGTTGTTGTTGTAATTTTGCTGTTGTTGTTAACGCCACTGTTGTCACTGTATGGCGTTGTTGTTGTTGCTGTTGTTGTGTAACTGTGTGCGGCTGTGTGCAGAATGCGCTTCCGTTGTCACTATTGTCATCATCTTTAACGGTGGCAGCGGCATCGGCGGTCAATGAATCCGCCCAATCCGTTCAGACTTCCTCAAGTCATTTATCGAGGGTAGTGACAGCAAACGCAACAACAACAATGACGATTTCCACCTATATCTTGACTGTGGTTATATATATATATATATATATATATATATATATATATATATATATATATATATTATTATTAACACCCGGGCTGGGTAAGTGTGTTTATGTTACATCACAGTTTTCCACACAACACTCGATCTATCGTTTTGCCAGTTCTGCTATGGACCGAACCGCCGGACAAACCGCGGCGTGGTATTTATCACATTTACTCCAGCTAGCCCTCCACCCAGTGCTTCTCATTGCTGCTGTCCCATAAGTTCCTATGTCTACCTCGCTAATTTTGGTTCGCCAATTTCGCATATAAACGTCAAAGGCGCACGTCTTCTTCAGATTCCATCGTTTTTGTAGCTCCTCTGTCAGCAGTGGGCCACCTTCCAACACGTGGACCACCCTATTTCTGCATGTATTTGAAAGCGCAAAAACCTTTTTTAGAAAGAAAAACCTTACCCCATCGATTAAACGCAATTCGTCTACTCCCACCTTATCCCATATTCGTGAAATGCCATATGTGGCGATGGGCGCTATCTGTATCCCAAAAAGGACTACTGCTGCATCGACCGAGAGCTTATGTGGACATTTAATTGCCGCGGCTGCGATAGTGGCCTTCCTAACCCTCTCCTGGATGTGTGATCGAAAACTACTGCCCCTTGTTGTTAAGGTGAGCCCTAGGTATGTGAATTTATTTACAAATTTTAATTCCTTTCCCCTGATTTGAAGTACGTCATCCCTGGCCAGACGGCCGCCCCTTCGGAATTTCATGGCTACTGTCTTTTCCCAATTAACCTTTAAGCCCATTTCATCCATGAATGTAACTAGCCGATCCATTGCTTGCTTCACTCTGAAAAGGCTACAACTAGAGATTACTACATCATCTGCGTACATTAAAATTCTGGCCCACTCTCGAGTCCAGCCCGTCCTTATCCGTTCGAGCCCACCCAGAAGAACGAAAAACAGTAGTGGACTCAGTCCATCGCCCTGCGCGACACCTGTGGTTTGAATTACCTCCCCCGCAATGCCAACCCCGTTGTCAGTCAGCACCGTGTTTTGTTTTAAGATGCTGATGAGCAACCTCAGCATTGCTCCCGGCACTCCCATTTTAGCTAGCTCTTTAACTATCTTATCCCTTGGCGCTATGTCAACGCCGCTTTTAAATCTACGAACACAGCATATAGGCAATTCTTCGGCCTGGGCAGAGTATCCCAGATTGCTCCGAGCAGCCCTTCAATTGCTGAGTGAGTTGACCTTCCCTTCCTAAATCCATGCTGTTCCTCTGGTATTACCCCCCTTTCCTCTAAGAAAGACTCCAATCTCCTAGCTATTATTCCTGAAAATATCTTGTATGGGCAGCTTTTTATTGCTATTCCCCTCCAAGCCTCTGGTTCCGTTTCTATACCCTTTCCTTTGGGAATGACAATTAATGTCGCTTCCCTCCAGGCCTGTGGAATTTCCCCAATGTTTAAGCATTCATTGAATAGAACTTGCCAGCATGGCGCGTTAACTAAGGTATCTTTCATGTGTTCATTCCTTATCAAATAATTTCCGTGCGTTTTCCCCCGTGGTGCTCTGTCGATTGTTTCCATTACTTCCCTAAGAGTGATTGCCCTCACTATCCAAATTCTAGCTTCCTCTGTCGTTTGATCCCAGGGGCCTTCATATTCTACCACCGTTTTCGGGGTTGTATCCGACCTGGCCAAAATCCTCCCAAAATGTTCGACTAGCCTGGCCGTCTCTACTGAACATTGCCTCCTCCCCTTTCGCCTCAGCCATGTATATGGCCGTACTTCAGCCTCCCTTATTGCTGCCAATTCTTTCTTTTCCCAGTACCTTTGCTTTTCTTGTTTATAAGATGCCTTAACCAACCGTTTAACCAACGAGGCCAACGGCCGCATAACCGGAACGATTTTTACGTATTCCCGCGTCAACCTATTGGCCTGCTTGGCCATCCTACACCGCTCACTAAACCAAGGGGTTTTGCTTCTTTTCTGCACCGGTAGTATCGCAGAATTTAATAACCCTACCGTTCGTAGCAATCTATGTGTATCGCCTCTGGCACCGGAAATACTTTGTTAAGCCCCTGTAATAGAGTATTAACGTTAAGCCTTCTTCCTGAGCTTTCCCCCCTTCCCCGTTCTTGATCAGTCCCCTTAATTTTCACCCAGATGCCCATCGGTATATGCTTTCTAAGTCCCGCCCTTTCCTGTAATGGATTGTTTTCCCCTGCAAACGTTATGTCCCTTCTATCCATATCTGTTGCAAATAGGTCAATGACTGACGAACCAGAGTGGCATTCATATGTAAACACATTCGCGCTGTTGACTACCCAGCAGCCGATTTCATCCAGTACGTCTAGCAAGGCTACCGTTCTTTCCGAATCAATTCTGTCTAATCTCGCATTAAAGTCCCCTCCTATAATTATTGGAGCCTTTCTCGGTAACGCTTCTATACCTAGCAAGAGGCGCTCAATCATCGTTTCCGTTGACTCCGTCCCCGTCGGTTGCACATAGGTGGCCATTATTTCTAGTTTGGGTGAAGCTACTGCAATCAGATTTTCTGCTACTATTTTTACGTTCATTTCTCCTACCAATGGTCTAACAAAAACTGATACTCCCCCGCTTGGCCTACCCGGACCCTCTCTACAAGACGCCAGTGCATGGTACCCATAGAATCCCCGTATATCAAACTGCTCTCGCGCACAGGTCTCCGTCAAAATAAGAATGTCTATCCCTCTGTATGCGTCGTCCCCTAGCAGATCTAACACCCCCCTCCTTTCGCAGTTCCACATTACTATCTGAATACGCGCACCCTCTACTGGATTTTGCTGGTTCTGCCGGTTCTCGTACGCAAGGGGCCTGTTCACCGTTGACTTCAGATGTCAGGTCGACTTAAAGCATGAGGAAGATGTCGTTGCACGATCTGCGCTTCTGTCCTGTCGTGTAGGTCTGGCGCTATCAGCGTCATTGGTCGTGGGTTGCAGTAAAGGCGAGGCGGCTGACGGGGCGCCCATCAGCCCTCCCAGAATGCTCGGGATAACTTCCTGAATGGTCTTAGCCACTGTTTGCGCGATGATATCTTTCAACATCGGCATAATCTTTGAAATCACCTGTTGCACTATATCCTCCACTTTCAGCAGCGGCACGTGCTGCTCACTCAAATTATTTTCGACGGCCGCAAGTGGAGCACTTGTTAGTGCTGGATCCTTCGGTGGTTCGGGTCTTTGAGGTTTGGATGTCGCCTCGTTGACTTTGATCCCATTTTTTACTACCGAGGACCAAGTGCGCCTTGAGAAGTTATCAGATGCCTGTATGTGGCCCGCAGGTGTACAGAGTGGTACTAACGGGGCATCCAAGCGCTTCCCAATGCTATTTTAAGACGATTTTTGTAATAATTCCATGCGCTTTAGTCTATGTGGACATGAGCCCCAGGTGGCTTCGTGTTCTCCAAAACACAAGCTGCACCGAGCCTGGGCTTTGCAATCCTTTCTCAGGTGCTCCGTAGAGCCACACTTCCTGCATCTCGGCTCAAGAAGTTTACAGTTGGCTGCAAAATGATCCATGTTGTAACACTTAAAACATTGCATGGGTTCCCGATATAAGACGACTCCGTGCCGTTTCAACCCTAACCGAACCTCAGCTGGAAAATTTCCGCCCGCGAATGTCAAAATAACCTGTTCGGAGGTCGATACTATGTTCGTCTTCGGGTCTTTAGATTTCACCCGTATTGCTTCGGAAACCCCACAAGGCTGTAGAGCAGCCAAGCTTGTAGCTTCCGATATTGAGGGATGCACACCGGAGATTTTACCCTTCACTGTGGATCGGCCTCCACTGATCCTCGCGGATACCTTCACGTTGGCTAACTCCTGAAGCGATAGTAGCGTTGCTCTATCTTCTTCAGCCTCAACCACGATTAGGAGCTCTCTGCTTCTTGTAAAACGCGGTTCTTCCATCTTTCCTTTGACATGCTTAGCGATAAAGTCACATACATCGTTGAAATGTAGCTTCAAGGAGTTGTCGTCCGTTGAACATATTACTCCCCCTTTATTTTCTACTACCACCTTTGGCGCACGAGCTCGCCTAGACCGGGTCGCCGTGATAATTTCCGATTCGTCCGGAACGTCTTCATCGTCACCGCCGTCCTCGGTAGGCTCGCTTGTGACTCCCACGGTCGCTGAGTGAGCCACTGCCTGTGATATACGCATATCTTTGCTGCGAGTGTCTTCCACAGGACTTGATGCAACGCGCTTCCCGCATCCCGCCTTTGGACGGTGGGCCGGACCGCCCGCATCGTTGGTTGGACCAGCAGTGCGTCCATCCGCCTCTCCGTCCACATGCACGTACGCAGGCACGTCACGTTGCACCTCTTTTGTTGGTGTTCGCTGCATCGGCATGGCTAGCTATTGCTGCGCCGCGCCTGTTTACAAACAAAGTACCGTTTGTTTATCATGCAGCGCCGGGCAGACTGAAGTTCGTGTTCGATTGATAATAATGGTACTGGTATCCGGGGAGGGGGAGTATTGACAACAGCGGCGTCGATAATGAGAGTAGAGATGAAGACTGGTGATGGTGAGAAGACTGTAGGTGATATGAAGAGAGAGCCAAACGTTGATGCTGCTGATGATGAGTATTGATACGACCGGTACTGTACTGCAGTGATGAAACTTACGGTAGAAGTGGGGATGCTAGGAGAGACGAAGTTGGCAACTATGATGATGGTGTGATGATGTTGAAGACGAGAGACCGTGATAAAGGCGGAGGTAGTGGTAAATGATGAAGATGATTCCGGTGGAGGTGAGTGATGATGATGACTGTTTTAAGAAGGCATCCGCACCGCACCGTTGGAGAACAGCTGTAGAATTATATTTTTTCCTATATATATATATATATATATATATATATATATATATATATATATATATATATATATATATATAGGAAAAAAATTGTATCACCAATCAAATTTGACAATAGGCATATTTTGTGCTCACTACATTAGAGCCGTAATAAATATGACCAAACCACTCAAAAGACAATGCAATTCGTATTAAAACACGAGCAGAATGTTAAAACGAGACGTACCATGCTCAACTGAAAAATCTCGCTCGAATATGCGGTCTCTACATAGTTACTCTTGTTCTACTGGTGCAGGTGTCTCATATGAAACGCATAGCAAACTGCCTAGTAAAATGTCTGTTGTCAGTCAGCCAGTGACATTGTTCAGCGGCCATGCTGCCACAAAGACTGTTGGAAAAACCCAAGATTTCTTAACATATCCGGCCCTCGGTGAAGGGCCGGATATGAGATACCTCAGGCCAGATTGAAGATATACCTCAGGTTAACTTCCAAGCGCGTAGGGGATGGAGGATAGTCTAGAATTAAAAACAACCTACTCAAAAAAAAAATCTAGGGATCTAGCAACAGTATGAACTCACTAACTGACGACAGCTTCCTTTTTTGCTTAATGTTTAACCAAATCTCTAATTTACTGCTGTCCATTTGACCCGTAGTGCTCTCCGAGTAGTTGTTAGTGGACGCACTGTTGTGAGACGAAGACTGCATAACATGAATACAAGGCCCCACAGGCTAGAATCTAGTACGTTCGGAACTGACCACAGTCGATCAAGGAGCGCAATGCCAGTCACGAACATTGGGGCATTGACCAAGGACAAGCCGAGGACGAGAGAATGCTCCTGACATGTCGGATGAGGCCAGGAGGCTTCTCTCGCTCTCTCTTCACATTATCGGTATAGACGGTAAAGAGTGCACCGGCAACGAGACGAGCGTCTTGCGCAACCTTAACTTTATAGCGCATCAGTTTCGGCGGTTCGATCATGCAAGGTTTAGGGTCTGCACTGTCTGTATGCATGAGATCCACGGTTCTTATGAGAGAAGAGATTAACTGCAATACGTGGTACGTTGGTGATATGTTGAAGATAACTTTATTTCATGCACGACAATGCTAGGCCGCACTGCACCGCTTGCGCTGCACTTGTTAGACGCTATTTTGCGAGAACGAAAATGTACTTAATGGATAATTAGTGGCGCAAAAGGCGCGGTCGGGAGAGCAGGTTTCACGACCTCGTTCAACCACCGGCCGATGTTCTTCGCCGGAGGGTGGCCGTATACCGTGAAGTCTACCGTGTGTACGACAGGCCAGTGAGAATGTGGCAATTTTTGGCCGGGAGTGTCTGGGTGATGACCTGAGACTAGGCAAACAAGGTAATCACGGCCTAACTCTTTGACAAGGTAAACGACCTGGTCGAAGAAGTTGTCGGCGCGTCACAATGCGAACGCCGGTAGTGATGGTGGGGGGCGCAAGATGTGTGCTCACTGAGCTTCGACGAAGCTTAGTAAACCGCAAAAAGAATTGAGTATAGTAATACAACTGGCCAGACTTAAGATTGTTTTATGAAGGTGATAAGCAGCGTTTAAATACGCATGAGTCAACACCTTCATAGCCCTTAGTCAGGCATCTACTATACTCATTTTCCTCAAATAAGCAGAACTGCACACCTTCTATACATTAGAGTTGATCTCCCTGAAAAA
>QVRM01004369.1:0-40136 GCA_003439945.1 Dermanyssus gallinae | reverse complement strand
CATAAGATCTAAAAGCGGAAGTTTTCGGACGAAATTGGCATTCACTCTGAACTCGCTCAAACGGCTACGTCGTATGCGAAGCAGAAACCAACCAGCTCAGACGAGAGGGTTTGTTATGAAAGCGGGTATCGGTAATTTTTTCGCTTATTTTTTGTAATGCAACTACATCCCTGCTGCGTGACTCGGTGACTACGTATTGAGCTAAAGCAACGAAGTATGGATTCATTCACACGCGAACACCCATGCATTTAAGCATACCGATTAGTGAATGCATTTATTCGTTTGCTTATTCGCCCTTCGTTGGGTAGCAACAAACTGATTAACAAATGAAAAAACTGCACAACGAATGTGCTATATACACACACATACACTAGGTACACAAATATACACGCCATACAAATCTCCTCACGTGGTAGTATTTGCATGCAGGCATATGCGGCAATGGCCCTCGGTTACTCGGTGTGGTACAGAGCTTGAGTTATACAAACGTGTTGCTACGTAGCATGCAGCTACAGGTGACAGGTTGGGCGGTTAATTAATCTCCTCCTGATTCTCACAGCCACCGTGATGTCAGATTTGACATAGATTTTCGGCAAGTTTGGACTTCCCCCCTGTTATTAAGTCTCTTGCCTGCTACCCGCCATCCTTGTGTAAATTTAGACTCGCCTCACTCTTAGGTAATGTTGGTCTTCACTCGATTCAACGGATTCTCGTTCTAGAGAGTACCCACTGCTATTCATATTGAACGAGGCTCAGCAGGAAAAGGCGGCGTCAGCCAAAGGGTACCTTCTCTCCGCGGCAATGACGCCCTGATGGCCTCTGACAACTGATGCAACAGAGCGCTGACAGACGTTGCTCAACCTAGAGCTCAAATTTAGTTTGATATGTCAAAATACCTAAGAAAAGCCACATTTGCATATGTGTAAAGATACGTAAAGATGCAGAATTGTTGTCAAACTGGCTGTAAGGCTTGACAACACTGACAAAAACAAGTCATGGTTATGTCGTAACTCCCTGTATGATTTGATCAAAGTGACTTTTTAGAATTGTCCATGACACAAGCGTCACGTCATACTGACTGTCTAGACCAACAAAAAAAAAACAGTTATTTTATTTGGAGCATAATTTAAAGAACAGAAGCTGCAGGTGCTAAGGCAGACACATACGAGGTGGTGAACTCACTTTTAATTGTCGCAATATTTTTTCAAACGCCATCGTCTTCACTCGCCACACTAATCTTCTCTGAACTCATTTGCTATTCGTCACACTAATCTTCTCTGAACTCAACTGCTATTCATTGCTCCTTCCTCGAATTCATGTTGAGGACATTTGACACTGCTCTGTTCAAGGACGCTCGGCACAAACACTATTGATACAAGTTTCCATCGTTGGCCGGTCAATAGCGTGTCTGATAATCACACAAAAATAAATTCCAAAATCTATTAGACAGGTTGTACTTGTTGTCAGTTGATGGAACAATTATACGCATCACTCAGTTATAGTAGCACGTAAATCTTGCGATAACGCCCATAGCAAATGTTCATTAGTCACCATTTCTATCGCTGACCGTTGTGAAGGACATCCATAGCGGGTTGCGACGCGCTCCGAGTCATTTCCGGGAGTTTGTGGGTGAAGCTGGAGTCGAATTCAAACACAGCCTGTGAAGAGGGCGAAGAGGGCAGGGTACAAGCGGACGTTAAGCAGCGCGAGCATAGGCAGCGTTGGTTGAGGGCAATGGCGAAGCAAACTAATGACATTGTAGCGCCGAACAGAAGATGCCGTCAGCCCCAGCAGCAAGTCGCGGGCGGGAAGTTACTGGATGCGCAGGCAACCTGTGGTATATAAAGAGGCGTGCGAATAAATGAGTCAGTAGTCATTGGCGTGAAGCAAACAGAGGACGTGTATTGCTTGAGCGAGACAGGCGAGCCCGTAACGGTGGCCGGCCGATCATGGAGGTGGTGTGGACACTACAACTGGCGCTAACAACCGACAGGACTGGTCTGCCACAGTCTGCCAGCCTTGTTCCTGCCGTCCGTGGACCCGGTCAACAAGACCGTGGACAACATGGCAATCATTTGAGGTGAAGAATTTAAAAGCTACCTCGGTCATCATAGTGGAGAAGCTAGCCGGCGCAAGGAACTGTGTGCAATAAACTGCCTCGGGTCCGAGTGACAAGCACAATATCGTACCATAGTGGATCGGCCAACGAAGTCGGAGAACGTCGGCGAGGTCCCCACTAACCGCGTGCGCCAGGATGGTGACGAAGCCAACCGAGATGTTCAAGAAACGCAAGGAAGCGACCGTTGCCGCGACGAATTCGTCCGATGAATTCGATGCTGCGTAGTATTTAGCGCACACCCGCGAGCACGACCGGCAACGACATTGATCACCAAACTGGTGAAATCCTTGCACAATGTATTTTTTTTAGACACAGGTAAAATGTATTTATACATTTTTTTGTTCGATCTTTGTCCTCAAGCTCTGTGAAAAGCTGTGGTGGTGTTTGGTGGTGATTTTCTGAACTCGCAAAGTGCTGTCTTTCGCCGAGCAATAACTTCAACATCCAGTGAACGCTTGTACGAGGTGTGTTCAAAAAGTATCGCGACTTTTGTGTTTTTTCAAAAATTATTCATTTATTTATGAATATCTATTTTGTCCCCTTCAAAGTAATCCCCATGATATATTATACACTTGTGCCAACGGTTTTTCCAATCTTCGAAGCACTTCAAAAAACCTTTTTTTTTTTTATCTTGTTCAGCTCCTCCTTCGATGCCGTCTTTATCTCGTCAAGCGTAGCGTAACGTCGTCCTTTCATGGGCCTCTTCAGTTTAGGGAACAAGAAAAAGTCACAGGGGCCAGATCTGGGGAATACGGTGGCTGCGGCATCATTAGTGTGTTGTTTTTGGCCAAAAACTCGCGCACAAGCAACGATGTGTGAGCAGGGGCGTTATCGTGGTGCAAAAGCCAATTTTTGTTCTTCCACAAATCCGGGCGTTTCTGGCGGATTGCTTCGCGCAAATTGCGCATAACTTGCAGGTAATATTCCTTATTGACCGTTCTACCCTGTGGCAAGAACTCATGATGCACCACGCCCCTGCAATCGAAGAAAACTGTCAGCAAAACTTTCACATTCGACCGAACTTGGCGCGCTTTTTTTCGGTCTTGGTTCGTGCGGCAGCTTCCATTGAGATGATTGAGCTTTGGTTTCCACGTCATAACCATAAACCCACGATTCGTCACCAGTTATGACCCTCTGGAGCAAATTTGGGTCGTCGCGGACAGAGTCCAACATCTCATTAGCAATGTTCATGCGATGCTGTTTTGGTCGCAATTGAGCAATTTTGGTACGAATTTCGCGGCGACCCGTCTCATGCCCAAATCATTGATAAAAATCGAATGGCACGAGCCAATCGATATGTTTAGGTCCTCAGCAACTTCTCTAACGGTGATTCGACGATTGGCCAATACCATTTTCTCCACTTCATTAATTTTTTCGTCTGTTGTTGAAGTGCTCGGGCGTCCGGCACGCTCTTCGTCGTTCACATCTTCTCGGCCTTCTGAGAACATTTTGTACCACCGATAAACGTTGCTTCGGTCCAAGGTAGCTTCTCCGTATGCCACAGTCAACATTCGGAATGCATCCGCGCACTTAATTTCGTTTTTCACACAACATTTGATACAGGTTCTTTGATCCATTTTTTTTGAATAGGTAAAAATCGAAGACGATCCAAAACACGTGCAAGCAAAGCAGCTGTCAACAATTAAGTGAACATTCAAAATGGCCGAGCTTGTCGGCATAAGTGAGAGACATGAGTACCAACATAACGCCACAAAAAATCGAAATTCGAATATACGTAACCCGCAAAATTCAAAAGTCGCGATACTTTTTTTCGCGTTTTGAACACACCTCGTATGTGGTGGAGTGACATCGAGATGGAAGCGATACGTTTACCAACGCCGGTACAAACATCACGGCAGGGTAAGTAACCTGGTCGTTCATCGACGACGACGACGACGACAACAATAACAACAATCACGTCGCCACCAGATGCCTCGAGCGGCAACCATGTCATACGAGAGTTCCATCGCAGAGACACGGAACCATTGGGAGACGTTCGAAATGTTGCAGCCGGTCCAGAAGTGTCAACAAGTAGAAAAGAGTTTAGGAGCCTCAGCGGACAGCTGGTGGAGGAGAGGGCGCCGGCATCGACACCGCTGCGACAGCGGCGGCTACCAAACGATTTCCAAGCCACCAGCCCGCCGCAACAGGAGAAACCATCGAATACGGGAGCGGCGGAGAAGGCGGCGCGAAGCGGACAACTTTGACGGAATCCTTTGAAGCCAGTGACGAGAGCTCTGATAGGGAAGAAGCCATGGAAGCGGGGCCACAGTGAGGCTGACTAGTGACTCCGGTGAGGTGCGCACGACGAAGAAGACACCGAGGGCGTGGAATGGAGCTGGTGCGTGTGGCAAAGTTTTGAAAAAGGTGGCAACACCAAACGTCAAAAACAATCAAGAGACCTGAGGCGATTCTTTTTGCCGCTGACAATATGTAGCTGGAGACAATTTGTTACCTCTGTTTACGTTGACGTTGCCAGACATCTTTAAGGAAAAGTTGAAGAACGTCGTTTCACACGAGCCGGTGAACTTGTTATTGCCGCCGAGAAAGCCGAAAACACGGCATCCGTCACTCAGCGATAGAACTATTGTTGACGCTTTGGGGTCACTAGGTGTTACTGGGGCCTTTCGAGTTCGAGCAAAGAACGTTCGAACTGGCATAGTTACGGCCACTGACCAAGTAATTCTAACTTTTCCCGGAGTGATTTTCCGACGGAAGTTTGTCTGGGCCTGAACACCCACGGGGTGTTCTATCCTCTATAGGGAGTCACACCGGTGTTACCGGTGCTATAGCTTGGATAACATCAAGCCGAACGGTACCTCGTGATCGCCGCTGTGGTTCAGCAAACTAAAAGCGGAAAGACTGCAACCAATCGGCACAATGTTGCTTATGTAAATCAAGCCGTAAAGCCACTTACGGCAGTTGTCCGCATCGACTTCGCCGTATGGAGCAGCTAAAGAATTCAGCAATACAGAGAGCCATACAGGGAAAGCCTGGGGCAGTTCCTGTTCTGCGCAGATCTGCGCACCTGCTACCCATATTCAGCCGTCATCCTTGTTTTTGAAATGGTCTTTTACTGATGTTATTTAAGAGAGTGTAAAGATACCCGTGCCGTCACTCAAGGCTCAGCTACCTGCTGCCACGTTGATCAAAGGGCAAAAGCAGATCATCAATGACGTACTCCAAGCTAACAGCACTGAGAACGTGGTGCAACTCAAGATATCAACTATTTCCTGACTGTTGGTGTTGTTTTTACCGTTGCTACTAATACTGTTATGGATGTTTCTGCTGTTGCCCTTGTTATTGCCGCTGCCGCTGCTAAGTGTGTAGCTGTCAGTGTTTTTCAGGTTGTCGTCGTTGCGTTGCCGTTGGCTAGTTGACAAACTCTGCTAGGTATATATATATATATATATATATATACATAAACAGCTGTTGTACCTAAAAAGCTATGTAAGCTATCCTTAACGTGGGGATGTTGTCTCTGCTGCTGCTGTCGCCGCCACGTTGCCGTTATTCTTGTTGTTGCTGTTGTTGTTGTTCTTGCTTATTCCTTCTTATTCCTGTTGCTGTGGTGCGCTGTCCGGGGGGGCAAACGCATCGACGCACCGGTCGGCACGGCGGCGGCGTCAATCTGTTGCAGGTACATCGAGATCGCGACTCGGCCGGAGAGCGAAGATGCACTTACTCCCCACGAGATCTCGGGGGAGGTGGACGCGTGGGCGCGCATCATCTTCCCGCTGACCTTCACGCTGTTCATGCTCTCCTACTGGATCCTGTTTCTGTATCTGGTCGACGACGAGGTCGACTATTCGTCGGCGACCAGCGGCACGACGGTCGGCGTCCCGCTGCTGACCGCGAGCGCCATGACAGCAGCAGCAGGAGGAGGAGGAGGGGGGGCGGCCGCCGCCGCCGCAACTGCCGCCGGCGGTGGCGGGGGCGGCCCGACGGCCATGGCATTAGCTACGGCCGCGGCCGCCATCGCTTCGCCCTCGACGTAACTCTCGGCCGCGACTGCCAGTGCTGCCGCCGCGGTTGCAGCATCGGTGGCCGCCCCCGCTGTGACCGATAACAGCCTCATATCATCATCATCATCACCATCGCCATCATCATCAGGATTTCCGCAGGCGAAAGCTGCTGCTGCTCCTGCCGCCCCTGTCATTGCCAATCTTCATCAGCGTGTCAAGTGACTATGACCAAGGGAAGAAGGATTAATATACACATATATATATATATATATATATATATATATATATATGTATATACATATATACCCTCCTCTCAGTCCCCAGTATGCGTGTATGCATATATACGGTGAGGACAGAGAGTAATCCGACGTCGCCGTCCCATTGCGACGTAACGTGGACGACACGATTGATCTGACGTAGTAAGCGTATTGAATTCACACTCGTGTTGTAAGCGCGATTGGTTGGTTGGGCCATGGCGCAAGTGGCAGTAGAAAATGCGGTTAAAGTTGAAGTTGAAGTAGTAGTAGTAGTAGTAGCTGCCACAGCAGCAGCAGCAGCAGCAGCAGGACTAGTCGTAGTTGAGGTAGAATTAATCGTAGCAGCAGTACTCGTAGAGATAGCGTGACTCGAGAACACGTGAGTCTTACGTCACACTGGACGTCTGAAGCCGCCAACGAGGGTGCGCCGAGGACACCACTCACAAACAGGATTGTTTGTGACTTTGCCTAGCAAGCAGCTTCGTCTCAAATCAATCAGACGGCGAGGACCGAGTAGGAGAAGAAGAAACGTGCGGGCCCCACTCGACGCTGCAACCGACTCAAATCGCCGATCCACCATCTATGTCTGGCACTCAACACCTAATGGCACTCGTCGGAATGCAACGTTTGTCTCTATGTGCATGTGTGTATGAGTATCTGTATATGTTACCATCGTTTTCGTCGCGCACCTCGTCTACGATCTTCATGAACACGAGGCGAGTTGACCAACTAGACCTAGCCAGTTCTTTATAGCTCAACAATTGCAGTTGTGTAAGTGTGTGTATGCATATATATATATATATATATATATAATATATGCATGTGTAGGCATGTGTTGGAATGTATGTGACATGTATTGGAAGATCAACGGGACCATAATCCAAGACACACGATAAGCTACAGCATACATTATGACGACTATGACGATTGTAGTGGCTACGTATAGGCCGACGTGTTTTGTGTCCGGAGTTGTCAGCATACACATATCACAGAAACGTCATCGGGGCACATATATCTTTACCTTTAGATATTGGTGGCTAACTCGCTGGTTTACTTGAGACGCTGCTGACAGGAGCAAAGTACCAAAAGAAAAAATAAACAAAGGCAATAACAACAAGGGCAATATGTATTCTCAGCAACAACAATAATGGTCAACACAGGGACAGTGAAAACAACAGAAGAGCAGCAGCAACAATATAAGCCACAATAACAAAAATAAAAGTGCCCGCATTAGCAAAGATAAACAAAACACACACACATATATACTTATATATATATATATATATATATATATATATATATATATATATATATATATATATATATATATATATATATATATATAAGGATAGAGAGAGAGATACCCTAATTTCTCACAGAAAACTTCAGAGCTGCCAGTACGATTATGATACAACTATGTGAAGTATTACAAGCAAGAAGAACATATAAACCGACATAAGAATACATACATAAACGTAAACACAGACACCTGTATAGAGTTGTCAACATATTGGCGCGCACATGCAGCGTTACTTTATTTTTTCCAATATTCACCCAAATCCATAATACCTCTAAGAAAGGATTACTTCAATCAGGATCGAAGCGATGACATCCTGTACCGTCTAATTTCGCGTTGCCAGTTGCATTATACGCATTAATAGACACCAATACATCTTCACCTGCATGTACTCACACATTCTATGCATACAAAAAGTTACACACCATTACACTTACACTCGCACATGAATATTTATATACGTATGTGCATAGGTAAGACTAGCTGGCTTACTATACAACTAGTCAACAATTAATGATACAATGAGAAGTAGCCGTTAGAAGAAACTCAGATGAGACTTGCGTTTTTAAAGGGTGGCCTCTACACAAAAACCGTGTGGTAAAAAATAGCCAGTGCGGAACGACCTCATATTCTTCATGGACGCAGCCCAGGGCGCAACGAAAGAGGAGGCCACCATCTCAGGCAGTTTCGCAGGGAGAAAGCCTACCGGAGTGTGCTTTGCGGAGGGAAATTTGCGTTCAGTTTAGTCTATTTGTTAGTAAAGGGTTGTGCCAATCCAATTCTAACCCAGCACGGGCGGCAAAAAGTCGTTTCTATGTGTTTCGTTTAGGTGTACTGGCTATGCGTTGGCACAGCGAGCCCTCTAAGTCGTGGATGAGAAAAAGCGCTCTATGGTTATAGAATCTAGATAAATTAACTGTGATCTCTGTGTATTTCGGAGGGATGGGAAGGGGGCAAATATACTCTATAGCATATTACTTACTGTGATTTGGGGTGATTCGGATAAGAGTGATTGATGCCATTACTCTTACGCCATCTTGCTCGATTCAAACCGTGTTTATAATAAAAAAAAGAATTGTTGTAAATGAGCAAAACGCCACACGACCGGCTGGGTTGTTTGGCACCAGTGTCACATTCTGATGCGGTAAGTGGTACATTGGTGTGCCACGATTTCCTCCATCAAGGGGACGTCTTCTTGAGTTTTATGGTGTGGTCCCGAAGTGACTCGGTCAGCACTGGGGGTGCCGGATACATATCGAACGTGACGTAGAAAGCGAGCGAATCGCTGTGCGAGACGGGCACTCCAAACAAATCAGGCCCCTCTGTAAGTGTCAAATTTTGCACAATAACAGCAAAACATGTGCAACAGTAGAACAACAATTGCTGCTGAAGATATTGATATTGGGTGGAACGGGTGGAAAAACCCCGCATACTTCACTAGGCCCCACGACCTAGATTAGTGAGCGCCAGCCCCCTGCAAAACGCTATCATGCAGGCTGTAAGTGCGAGTCCGTGAAGTCAAGAAAAGGGTAAAGACAGCCTAGTGCGGGATTAGAGCTCAAAAACAAGTAGGGTCATCAGAAGTAGGCAAACGTGTAAGGTCGGGGCACAAGTTCGAGCAGCGAAACATATCACCCATGGAATATGGCATGGGAAAGCTCATTAGTTACGCAATAAGCAGTTAACATACAATGGTAGTGGTAGCGTACTTTTGGGTCGGTGTTCGACACCAAGGACTGATTGCGTACCATAACCGCCATGGTGCAAGGGCAGCCACTGTCTTCACAAATTTCTCGATCAGAGCTGCAAGAGCAAACATATCGATTTTACCATCTTGGCGGCCCTACTGTGCTCAGTGTTATTCTGTTTTCCCAGAATAACAAGGTCAAGTTGCATATATATATATATATATATATATATATATATATATATATATATATATGTGTGTTCCTCAGAAAGAAGGTACGGTACAGAAATGGCCTGCAACTCTAATGCCGCGGGTTTTGGGTTCGATCTAGATGTATATTACATTATGGTGGGCCGACACCGATAACGTGCTCATTGTGTAACCCATATTGTTACTATTAATACAATTGTGTATCGAAATGCGTTTCGTAGAAACAGTGCGGTGTGAAATCACTAAACACTTTTTCTGTCGGCTACACCTACGTCGTGACATTTTTTAATGTTTACCGCGATGATTACCTTATTGACAACCTGGATAATTACCGGACGTCCTGTTTGCCTAGCTTGCGACTTTGCTTTACGTCTTGTATCGAACACCTATATATATATATATAATATATATATATATATATATATATATATATATATATATATATATTTATATATACGCGTATCTCTATAAATCTGTCATTAATATCTATATTACAACCATAGACACTGTGAGGAGATGCATCGTTTCTTTACGGATCGAGAGGGCAGCCGAGAAGCATGTATAGTTAAGTACATTAAGGCATTCAATACCCGAGTTGACTTGAATACTTTCAGTGTTAAGACTAAAGTGGTTGAACACTAATGCGACGATTAGAAGAGTTTCCACAAGTGCGTCCGATGGTTTCTAAGCAAAGAGCGTAAACGGACCATACGACGGCACAAATATTCTTAAAGTCGCTTTCTTGTTCTAGATGACAACGACCAATAGAACACACGTCACACTGGGGACAATGCAACACTGCAATAACCAGTAGACACGGAATAGCGAACACAAACTATGATGATGATGATGGTGATAACTACTGATTAAGGAGAAGGAATTGCAGCCGAATAATGTCAACAAGTAATGATCTACTATAAGCACAACAGATAAAAGACCAACTTTCCCGGTAATTCGCTACGCGGGTACCTGCTTGAGATGATTTCATTGTAAGTAGAATTAACGCTAATAAGTCCTGAAAATGACAACAAGACGCCTAGAGAATGGAAGGTTATGTAGATATGACACGGAATTGAGACACATTTTCGAAACTTTAGAGAACTAACTAAATAATTAATTGAATAACTCGTATATATATATATATATATATATATATGAAGAGAGAGAGGACGCTGCATATAGTTCCGCAGTAGGCTCACAAGTAGGCTAACTATACTAACCAATGATCAGTTTATTGTCCCCGTCATACGATTAGTGAGTTCTGTCCTATATCGTCTGGCCGCGAGAGTTTATTAAAAGGAACGTTTTTGCGGTTGACGGATTGTAGAGTTCCGACGTTGCGTAGTGCTGGCACAGAGTTTATAGCCGACTGTTGAGTTGATATCAGCCTGAACCAATCATGATATGTTAACATAGTTTATTACACTGTAAACCTGTTGCATAGGTTATTTTTTACTGTTTGAATGTAACTACTGTTATTGCTCTGACCGCAATGATAACTGCGGTTACCTTTACCAGCTCCCTTGTAAAGTATTGTTATTCGAATAGTAATATGGATATCTATCATAGGCTACTGTTAATGAAAATACTCGATAGATGCAGTTATTGGTAAGGTGTTGCACTGCTACGCATTGCTAGTAAATAGGTATTAAGGGTAAATATGAAAAAAATGAACTATGATGACGCCGACGATAATATATAGCTATGAGAGCGATGCGCATAATATGATGTTCCTTGTAATATCTACGGCACACGTTAACAAACGTAATTGCGGGGCTGTTACTGATTCGTAATCATCTCGGTACTGGAATTTTACGCCGCCATTCGCTGCCATTTCCATAATAGGGCCTGGCCAGTTGGCTGTCAAATTTTGCTGTATATCTCTCCGTGGATAAGTGGGATGGCAGATACGGGGCACGGTAACGCCATACGGTCGCAGTACAACGTGTCATCATCGTTACGTTAAATCCGTGCCCACTATCTATTATTACGGACCGGATGAGACACATAGGTGCGCGGGCTCGAGCCCCACCGTTGCACATTTGTATTTGTGGGGTCCGTCTATGAAGCAATGCGAAAAGCAGTACCGTGGACGTTAAATCTTGGCTGAGAGTCAGCCCCGAACGGATTATTATTATTTTTATTACGGGAAAGGATATCGCGATTTCTGCAAGTCGTCTCTTTTGACTAATATATATATATATATATATATATATATATATATATATATATATTTATATATATATGCTTCCATTTTTAAATACATTTTAAAACGTTAAATTTTTGTTAAGAACATAACGAATTTAGAACGGTGGCTTCACGCATCGAGCACATCGCACAGTGACGACGCGCACTTTCTTATATTCGTTATCATCTTTTAGTAAATTAGTTCGTGATGCTCACGTGTGTTCGTGGTTGATTAGCCAGCCGTAAACGTACCAAATACGTCGTGGTCAGGGTAGGTAGCAATCGAAATAGTAGGCAGCGTAGTAGTTCTAGTAGCCGAGTCGTAGTACAGCTTACCTACGGTTGTTAGTCGTGTAGGCTACATCTCACTGATAGACGATCGACGATAGATCATCGCTATACTAGTCTATCTAGCGCTACACAGAAACACGCATGGCTGCAAAAGGGAGAAAACAAGAAACAAATAGAGAAAGAGACGACGGCAAACTGGCATCGAACGCCGCATCCCAACGCCTGTAGATAATGCCCAACCCTGGCTCAATGTCTGTCGAATACGAGCAATGAAGAATCGGCTATGTGACTTACGCCGCAAAACAGCGTGTGTTCTTGAATGAGTGACTAAGAAAATTGACAGTGATACCGATCGTAACGACAGCGCTAATATTAGCGATAAGTAAAACTATTGTTGTTGAGAATATGATGATGATGATGATGATTTTATTATTAATATTAGAGTAACAATGATTCACTAATATTATAACTACTACCTCTTGTATGTAGACCGTGCGTTTTAACTGTATACAATGGCGAATAAGACGACGCTATAGGCCAACTAATAAACAAGTATAATATCTAATAACTAGAGAGAGAGAGAGAGAAAGAGAGAGCTGACCTACAAACGTAGGTATTGCAAACATGCTTCAATGACGGGCAGGAAACATTGAGCCGTATAAATAATTAAACTGTAATTAATAAAACGATTGAATATTGTTATTAGATATTGCTTACGTAAATAAACGTGGTTCTATACAGAGATTGCATTTTTCCTATAGCGAAACGTTATATATGTATGATCCTAAGCGTAGTCGGTAAGCAGAACAGAATAGAATAAAACATTTACTTTTTCGTCGTCTAGAAGTTTAAGTTTGTAACATTTCTACAACTACTGAGCAAGGTGGCTTAGTGGCAAAGCCATATGGAGGGTCGTGAGATTAAGGCCTGAATTGGCCACTAGTGAATTGGTATTCATAGTGTCTAATTCAGACAAGGCGAACGCCGGAATGGGCTATAATCGGCCATGATCGGCTAAAAACGTGGAGGACAGATGTCACAATACGAGAGATGGTGCATTACAATTTTCTTTTTACCCCCCCTTCACCCCTATTTGCAAAGGAATACATACAATCAATTGATTGTACTCATGATTTGTTGCGTCTGGCCAAGTTTAAGTGGACACATCACTGTTGTGGCTAGGCGCCACGTGCTGGCGAACGTGCAGTAAAAAGGGTAGATACGAGTAGGCACGATAAACGTCTAGACGATTCATTAGAAGCGTCTACTTGTACTGAGACAAATCTACCGCTACAATTCGAAAATTATCTATGAGGCAATAAATACAGCTGACAGAGAGTGCAGAGAAGAACTACAGATGAGTGCACAGACACTCTACAGGTGACCGCAGGCGATCGTGTTTTCATTCCTATGTACTCGGCTAGTCTAAGTTCAATAGACTAAGTCATTAGGTCAGTGTGTACAGTTCACGTACATATTAGTGGCGACGAAGATGGGATGGTCGTAACTAGTACATAAGTACGTTACAGCTCAACTACACAATATGATTAGTAATAGTGCACTTAAAGACTGACTGCCGTATGTGCAACTCTGGGGGGACTGACGACGTAAGGCACAGTTGTGAAAGCTGTGTGCTTTTCAACGCTAAGCGAAAGCCACTCTCTCGGAACCTACCGGACAGGGAAGTCCCCAGATATTCCTAGTCCTTAGAGAGACGCTTTTCAGGGACTATGGTAAGTCTATGGTAAGAAGGTTGGCAGAGATGGTCGTGTAACATAAAGCAGAAAAAAAAGCTTCTAGCATAAGGCAGAAAAAAGGCACCCGCAACCGCTTCAAATCTGCCAGTACGCCTAGCCTTATTAATTTTAAACATGTTCTGACAGTTACGAGTTGGCATCAATCTGTGAACAAAACAACAAACCAAATCCGTGACAATTGCTCAAATCAATGAAACTACTAACCGGACTGGAAATATGCAGCTGATATGATTCTTATTTTGCACCGGTGCTTATGTATTGCACATTTAGATTTTAATTGTTTTGACTCTGCAGCTCCCTGATAGCCAACGCAACGACGCAAGTGATGAGAAAATTACAATTTAGAGCTCTCTGGCATATTGCATAAGGGACAACAGCATGCTGAAACGACCTAATGACGACTGTGCTTTTCATGCTAACGTCATAACATACGTATATGCTTTCAGCTATAAGTGACACCCTCCTACATCGGCACAACTAACAAACGGACCGGAGTTAGTGTAAAATAGTGCTGAGCCACACGTAATAAGCACTAGTCGATCGAAGATAACTGACTTGTCGAGCCGCAGGAATCGGAGTCTCAACAATACCGCAGATTATGGATACGACCAAGCACCACTCGTACGTTTTGGACAGACATTGGGTCCGCGTGCGCGCGCCACACCGCCATACCTCATTTGGATATTGCAGCTCAGTACTGGTAGCGCCATCTGTCCTGGGTCTTTTGCAACAACCCGTCACAATCGATAGACGGGGCCAGAAGCACCTCCCGACGGGGCAGCCCCGGACGGGGCGCTCTATGGAGAGAGGGCAGCCCCAGCAGAGTGTCGTCCGTTGGGCACTCTGCCGTGTTTTTCACATCATGAACTGAGATATATCATCGTGATCGTGAACAGTTGCCCTGTGCATTTGCAGTTATCTAATATGATTTATCTAAGTTGGTTTATATATATGTCAGTTCGGTTCATGCCCATCGACGACTTACTCTGTCTTTGGGCGTGTACATGTTGCTTAGTGACTACTGCCCCCGAGAATTCAAATACATATTCTCTCTCGTACATGCGCTGCACTTTACGCATGTTGTGGCAGTGGGCGGGGACCGGTATGAGACTTCAGCGCACTACCAACTTGGCTTCGTGATACCGATGTGTGACAGCGTGCTTCATATCTGGTATACCGGATATGGGATATACAAGTCGTCTATGACCATGTTGCCAGAAACAGAACTGAGTCGCTTGATATAGCCCTTTCTGTGGGCGAGCTCAATGATTTTTCGACGATGCTTGTCGGGAACGACTATAGCTGCACGGCAGGTTGCATGCGCTCCTGTTACTACAGAGCTGTGACTTAAGGTTATTACCAAGGCCAGGCGCATATAACTGACTCAACTAAACGTCAACTAAACTATTCTACTGTAATCTCTTAAGAGCAATATTATTTAATTAAGTCTTGATATTTCAACCTCAAAAGCAAAACGATCCTGAGCATCATCGCTTTCTGACTTTGCAAACATTTTTCATTTAACATCAGCCTTCAAACACGTTGACATATATATATATATATATATATATATATATATATAAAGAAATATAGTAACATAATATGACAACAAGATCTATAAGCATGTGTGTTTGAAACTGCTATTGGTATGCATAAAAAGTGGGCATAAAAGGCAAAAAAGTCGCTTTAAAACCTACTTGTACATTTTAGCTAAATTCATCATGCCATAGCTTGTTTTCATAATAACATCGTAGACTGCGATACTTTGACGACATGGAGAACTTCGCTAATCCTCGACTGGAATGTATTCCATAAGATCTAAAAGGCGGAAGTTTTCGGACGAAATGGGCATTCACTCCTGAACTCGCTCAAACGGCTACGTCGTAATGCGAAGCAGAAACCAACCAGCTCAGACGTGAGGGTTTGTAAATGAAAGCAGTCTACCTTGCTAAACAGTCTCGCAAAGTTCGGTATCGGTAATTTTTCGCTTTATCCTTTGTAATGCAACTACATCCCTGCTGTGTGACTCTGGTGACCCCGTATTTGAGCCAAAGCAACGAAGTATGGATTCATTCACACGCGAACACCCATGCATTTGAGCATACCGATTAGTGAATGCATTTATTCGTTTTCTTATTCGCCCTTCGTTGGGTAGCAACAAACTGATTAACAAATGAAAAAACTGCACAACGAATGTGCTATATACAAACACATACACTTGGTAAACAAATATACACGTCCATACAAATCTCCTCACGTGTGTGAGTATATACATGCAGGCATATGCGGCAATGGCCCTCGGTTACTCGGTATGGTACAGAGCTTGAGTTATACAAAACTGTGTGCTACGTAGCGTGCAGCTACAGGTGACAGGTTGGGCGGTTCATTAATCTCATCCTGATTTCTCACAGCCACCGTGATGTCAGATTTGACATAGATTTCGGCAAGTTTGCACTTCCCCTGTTATTAAGTTCTCTGCCGGCTACCCGCCATCCTTGTGTAAATTTAGGTAATCTCATCTTATTTATTTCACTCGTATTGAGTATGCATATAACATAGATAATTATATAGATTATACAATTATATAGTCAGCTGCTCGCGGCATGTTATTCGAGAGAGGCAGTGCAGCGATCTCTTCGCAAGGGCCAGGCAGGCAGACGCATGAAACTTCGTACACGCCTGAGAGCACAGTCGACAGATGCACTCCGTGTACTCCTCGTGGAAGCTCGTATTCGAACAGACCAGGTGATGATAGCCATGAACTATATATCTGGTATAGACATGGCGATTGTCACATGCAAGACCAGACCAGAGGTGAGAGGCACTGAAAATATCCAGGTCTCCAACCTCTCGTCGGGCTTGTTCAACTTTATTTTCCCATTCTGAGATAAAGCTCTCGAATGGTACTGTACGCGGCGTCTTCAATCTCAATCGAATTATCCCAACAACCGGTGCACAGCCAGACATAAGGTACACAAAGCGGCTCCTTGCCCGCATTGACAGGCAAAGTACCCGCTTCATGTACATTGTGAAACACCTTTCAAGCAAACCAAAGTTTGCCCGGGTGAGGTGTTCCCATATTCTGTCAAGACCATACATCAGCGTTGGAACAATCTTGAGGTAGAAAAGTGCCACTGCCGTCGGGACCGACATTCGCCGGACGTCGCCTACCTCTCCATAAAGAGAGATTAGAGCTGTGCGCACTGTTTCGACGATGTGAGCAGTGAAGGTCGTCCCAGTATAATGAAGCCGAAGCCCCAGATACCGGAAAGAGTTGACGAATTCTAAGGATTGGCCGCCGCAACGTATAACGTCTTTAGCAGCCAATCGACCTCCTCTTCTGAATTTCATAGCCTTGGTCTTCATGGCGTTTATCTCGAGCCCCCTTGAGACAAGGAACACCTCCGCCAGAGAAGTGATGCGCTTGATGGCACCCAGGTCGTGATGGGCGACCACTATGTCATCTGCGTACATCACAACTGTGGCCTTCTGGAACTCCCGTCGAATATGATCGACAAAATCGACAAGCAGTAGAGTGAAGGAGACGCAGCTCAATGGGTCGCCTTGCGGGGTTCCCACATTTTGCCTTACCTGCAACACTTCCTGCTCACCTTGCACCAGTAAGGTGTCCTCATCAAAGAAGCTCGAAATTACGCTCAGAAGAGAGCCACCAACCCCTGCGTATCGGAATGACTTCATCAGGAGATCTCGAGGTGCTTTGTCGAAGGCTTTGACGCAGTCTATAAAGACTGCATACAAATGACCTCCGGGTTTTGCCACAGCTCGCTCTATCTCTGACTGAAGCACATGGATTGCATCACGCGTTCCTCGACCTCTTCGAAAACCGAATTGCTCCGGTGGAAGGGTCTGGTCGACAACGTACTCGATCCGTTTTATAACCAATTTACAGAAGATCTTCTTCAGCGTCCTTTCAGACGCTATACCGCGGTATAAGTTGGGGTCTCGTCTGTCATCGCCATGCTTGCCCTTAAATAAAAGAGAAAGCCTGGATATATGCCAGACTCGTGGCATTTGTCCCGTCTTCATGATCTCGTTGAAGAAATCACAAAGATGGTTTGCCAAGAGTGGCTCAGACTGCACCCAGTGTTCATAGTACACCTGGTCTGGTCCCGCACTCTTTCCTCTCGGAAGAGAGTGCAGAACCTGACTTACTTCTTCTACCTCAAAGGGCAGATTCATAGTCTCCTGCTCCAATGTTAGCGGGTGCTCAATCATTAGAGCCAGGCGTACCGTCTCGCAGTTATATAGAAGACCGGTCAGGTGACTCGTTACCTGTTCGTCGCTGAGCAGGTGGTTCGCCCCCCTACGAGGTCGTACAACGTAGGCTGAG
Source organism: Dermanyssus gallinae (assembly GCA_003439945.1). Taxonomy (NCBI): domain Eukaryota; kingdom Metazoa; phylum Arthropoda; class Arachnida; order Mesostigmata; family Dermanyssidae; genus Dermanyssus; species Dermanyssus gallinae. The sequence goes on along the minus strand of QVRM01004369.1, from coordinate 22,015 downwards.
GGCTTGCGTTCTGCTCTTTCAAGCAGTCGAATTTCCTCCCGCCTAGCGTATTCACGCTTGTGCTCAAGGCATAGCTTTATATAAGCTTTTCTACTGTTGAAGTAGTCAAGCCTGCGTCTGGCTAGCAGCTGCGGTGGTGCCTCTACCCTCGCTTGGCGCAAGAGCTCGAGCACCCCACGGTGGGCGAGATAGCAAGCTTGAGAAAACCACTGTCGTGATTTCCTCTGCCCCGGTCTCTTCCACTTGACTGCACTTCTCATGGTTCTCTCTAGCAGTTCACAGCAAGTATCCACATCATAGCCCACCTCGAGGCTATCAACCTCTAAAAGTGAAAGGTCAACATGCCTCGTGGCAACCAGGTGTGGATCCCCTCGCTGTCTGAACCAAATATCTGGAATATTCGCGACTGCTGACACCGGTAGGTGCTTCCTTGCAGCCACCTCGAGAACATCGAAGCTTTTTACTTCGCCATCGACAAGGTTGTGAAACAGTAGGTCAATGGTGCTGCTTCCGTTATGACTTATATACGTGTGGTCTTCACGTGCATTTGCACATCTCAGACCAAAGTATTCCATCAACTGGAGCAGCACCTCTCCTTTATCGTTAGTAGCCCCACCATCAATTCGGGCATTGAAGTCGCCACCGACGATGGTTGGCATAGACAGGTCGAAACCTGATATACCAGAACTCACCGTGTCAGCGACCTCTGCCGAGTCAAGTTGTGGGGGGAGGTAGAAGACGGCTATGTTCACCCTCATAGACGAGAGGCCTACACAGAAATCGTTCTTCCTCACACATTGCGCCGGCGGTAAACATTTATGTAGGTAGATTGATAATCCACCCACTGGTCTACTACGACCTCCAGCAGGTAGAACTGCCAGCTGGTGGAACCCTCGCATATTATTGATATGCAGTTCCTCCCGCTGGTAGGTCTCCGTAAGGAGTGCAATGTCCACCGACGTAAACATGTCAACTGTAAATTTAGGTAATGTTAGTCTTCACTCGAATCAACGGATTCTCGTTTTAGAGAGTACCCACTGCTATTCATATCGGTCGAGGTTCAGCGGGGAAACGCGGCGTCAGTCGAAGGGTACCTTCTCTCCGCCGCATGACGCCCTGAGGTCCCGTAGAACAACTGATGTTGCAGATATGATTTTAATTAATAAAAGGCTTATTTGATGTCAATATCATAATATTGATTATTGATCACATAAATGTGCTTCGGTTCAGCGAGGTCCGACTTGCCAAAAGTCAATCTTTAAGCTTAACTAGAGCTCCAATTTATTTGATATGCCAAAATACCTAAGAAAAGCCACATTTGCAAATGTGTAAAGATACGTAAAGATGCAGAATTGTTGTCAAACTGGCTGTAAGGCTTGACAACACTGACAAAAACAAGTCATGGTTATGTCGTAACTCCCTGTATGATTTGGTCAAAGTGTCTTTTTGGAATTGTCCATGACACGAGCGTCACGTCATACTGACTGTCTAGACCCAAAAAAAGCAGTTATTTTATTTGGAGCAAAATTTGAAGAACAGAAGCTTATCTGCAGGTGCTAAGGCAGACACATACGAGGTAAAGTTTTCGGGCTGACCCTCAGCCAAGATTTAACGTCCACGGAACTGTTTTTCACATTGCTTCATAGATGGACCCCCATAAATACAAATGTGCAGTGGTGGAGTTCGAACCCGCGCACCTATGTGTCTCCTCCGGTTGCGAGGCGGGGACTTAATCCACCACGCCACCGGGCTCGACAGACACATACGAGGTGGTGACCTCACTATTAATAGTCGCAATATTTTTCCAAACGCCATCGTCTTCACTCGCCACACTAATCTTCTCTGAACTTAATTGCTATTCGTCACACTAATCTTCTCTGAACTCAACTGCTATTCGTTGCTCCTTTCTCGAATTCATGTTGAGGACATTTGACACAGCTCTGTTCAAGGACGCTCGGCACAAACACTATTGATACAAGTTTCCATTGTTGGCCGGTCAATAGCGTGTCTGATAATCACAAAAAAATAATTCCAAAATCTATTAGACAGGTTGTACGTGTTGTCAGTTGATGGAACAAATATACACATCACTCAGTTATAATAGAACGTATATCCTGCGATAACGCCCATAGCAAATGTTCATTGTAAAGAGGGCGAATGCAGGGTCCAAGCGGACGTTAAGCAGCGCGAGCATAGGCAGCGTCGGTTGAGGGCAATGGCAAAGCAAACTAATGACATGTAGCGCCAAACAGAAAATCCCGCCAGCCCCAGTAGCAACGACGCGGGAAGTTACGGGATGCGCGGGCAACCTATCGTGTTATATATAAGGAGGCGTGAGAATAAATGAGTCAGTAGTCATTGGCGTGAAGCAAGCAGAGGACGTGTATTGCTTGAGCGAGACAGGCGAGCCCGTAACGGTGGCCGGCGGCTCATGGAGGTGGTGTGGACACTACAACTGGCGCTACAACCGACAGGACTGGTCTGCCACAGTCTGCCAGCTTTGTTCCTGCCGTCCGTGGACCCCGGTCAACAAGACCGCGGACAACATGGCATCATTTGAGGTGAAGAATTCAAAAGCTACCTCGGTCATCGTGGAGAAGCTAGCCGGCGCGAGGAAGTGTGCAATAAACTGCCTCGTCTGGGTTCGAGTGACAAGCACGATATCGTACCATAGTGGATCGGCCAACGAAGTCGGAGAACGTCGGCGAGGTCCCACTAACCGCGTGCGCCAGGATGGTGACGAAGCCAACCGAGATGTTCAAGAAACGCAAGGAAGCGACCGTTGCCGCGACGAATTCGTCCGATGAATTCGATGCTGCGTAGTATTTAGCGCACACCCGCGAGCACGACCGGCAACGACATTGATCACCAAACTGGTGAAATCCTTGCACAATGTATTTTTTTTAGACACAGGTAAAATGTATTTATACATTTTTTTGTTCGATCTTTGTCCTCAAGCTCTGTGAAAAGCTGTGGTGGTGTTTGGTGGTGATTTTCTGAACTCGCAAAGTGCTGTCTTTCGCCGAGCAATAACTTCAACATCCAGTGAACGCTTGTATGTGGTGGAGTGACATCGAGATGGAAGCGATACGTTTACCAACGCCGGTACAAACATCACGGCAGGGTAAGTAACCTGGTCGTTCATCGACGACGACGACGACGACAACAATAACAACAATCACGTCGCCACCAGATGCCTCGAGCGGCAACCATGTCATACGAGAGTTCCATCGCAGAGACACGGAACCATTGGGAGACGTTCGAAATGTTGCAGCCGGTCCAGAAGTGTCAACAAGTAGAAAAGAGTTTAGGAGCCTCAGCGGACAGCTGGTGGAGGAGAGGGCGCCGGCATCGACACCGCTGCGACAGTGGCGGCTATCAAACGATTTCCAAGCCACCAGCCCGCCGCAACAGGAGAAACCATCGAATACGGGAGCGGCGGAGAAGGCGGCGCGAAGCGGACAACTTTGACGGAATCCTTTGAAGCCAGTGACGAGAGCTCTGATAGGGAAGAAGCCATGGAAGCGGGGCCACAGTGAGGCTGACTAGTGACTCCGGTGAGGTGCGCACGACGAAGAAGACACCGAGGGCGTGGAATGGAGCTGGTGCGTGTGGCAAAGTTTTGAAAAAGGTGGCAACACCAAACGTCAAAAACAATCAAGTGACCTGAGGCGATTCTTTTTGCCGCTGACAATATGTAGCTGGAGACAATTTGTTACCTCTGTTTACGTTGACGTTGCCAGACATCTTTAAGGAAAAGTTGAAGAACGTCGTTTCACACGAGCCGGTGAACTTGTTATTGCCGCCGAGAAAGCCGAAAACACGGCATCCGTCACTCAGCGATAGAACTATTGTTGACGCTTTGGGGTCACTAGGTGTTACTGGGGCCTTTCGAGTTCGAGCAAAGAACGTTCGAACTGGCATAGTTACGGCCACTGACCAAGTAATTCTAACTTTTCCCGGAGTGATTTTCCGACGGAAGTTTGTCTGGGCCTGAACACCCACGGGGTGTTCTATCCTCTATAGGGAGTCACACCGGTGTTTTTTTTTTTTTTTTTTTTTTTTATGGAGGAGGGTTAAATACTTTTACGTACTATTGCTACGAGTAGAAAATGAGAAGATCCCACTTTCCATTCGAGCAGTGTGGGACTCGACCCCAGCGGATGGGTGTTAGCCCGCTGAGACCCATACCCACTAAACGCACCTCCCCCCTTAAGCTTCACTCTCTGATGACCCAGATCTCCATAGAACAGTACTATGGGCCATCAGGAGAAGTGGCGAGTGCCACTCGGATCATTTGGCCGGGGTCACTCATGGGTTTCCCCAACGTTCGACGTGTCTTGTACTAACACCCGCGAAGCCGCATCATTCGGACTAACGTGATTTTCTGGTGCAGTAGACGGAAATCTTGCTCTCCTGAGCTTTCCCAGGGTTCCTTTTTCTTTCATTACCTCCGTAGCCATAGCTGCTCCTAGCTTCCACCCAGAAGTCGTACCGCATATGTAGTCTACGAACTCCTTAAGGGTTCCTCTGGGGGGATCTGGAATATTTGCTCCTCTTCCGTCTCCCTCATTGGTCCATTTGTTCCTTAGTTTGGCAATTGCTGTGGCTCTAGACTGTTCCAGTGCCTGGCACTTTAGAAGCGTGTGGGTCGAGTCATCCTCCGTTCCCTCTTGGCAATAAACGCAGCTCGATGAGGGAGCTTTTCCGATTCGAAAGAGGTATGTCTGAAAGTCCCCATGTCCCGTGAGGATCTGCGTAAGATAATGGTTTAGTTCTCCCCCCGGTCGCTCAATCCATTGTTTGATGTTTGGGATGAGGGATCGAAGGGTGTGCCCCGGTGCTCCTGAAGGAATGGAGTCCCATTTGGTTTGCCATGCTTCCATTGACTTCTCTCTCTCTACTTCCTTACTGCTGCTCGAGCTGTTTTCCCAGAGTTTTTGCCTTTCCTCCACCTTTAGATCCCAGGGAAGAGCTCCGGCCAGCACGAGAGCAGAGTTTGTGCTAACGGTGCGATACGCCTGGATAATCCTGAGAGCCGCCACTCTCTGAGTGCTTCCAAGGATCCCTCTCGCTTTCTTTGTTTTCAAAGAAGCCTTGAGCCAAACTGGAGACCCGAATAGCGCTATAGATTCGGCCACTGACATCAGCAATCTACGTCTGCATTCTCTTGGTCCGTGAATGTTTGGTAGAATTCTTGCAATTGCATTAGCCGCCTTAGCCGCCTTTGCCGAGGTTATCTTCAGGTGGCCGAGGCCCGTCAGGCTCTTGTCCAAGCGAATCCCCAAGTACCGCGCCTCCTTGACCTGCTTTATTTGCTGTCCTGCCAGGTATAGTCTGATGGGACTCACCTTCTTCCGTCCCGTTAGCAGTATAGCCTCGCTTTTCTCCGGAGCGATTGCTAAGCCGGCTTCGTCCATCCATCTCCTCGTAGACTCTAGTGTTTTATTAGCATTAAGTTCCAATTCTTCTGCAGTCTTTGCCTGAACTGTGATAGCCAGATCATCCGCGTACGCGATCATCTCTACTCCTTGTGGAAGGTTATCCTGGCAGAGTACGCCATCGTACGCTAGGTTCCAGAGCAGAGGACCCAGGATCGAGCCCTGTGGAACTCCTGCTGCCATTGATAATTCCACTTCACCGTTGAAAACAGTTCGGTCCTCCAGGTATCCTGAGATGACCTTGACAAGATAATGTGGGACTTTTTTCCTCACTAGCGTGTCCAGTATTGTCCTCCACGGGAGGCTATTAAAGGCGTTCCTGACATCTAGAAGTATTGCCAGAAACAGTTTTCTGGTGCAAATGGTTGAACTATGTAAAAGGTCAGCCTTGTCCGTAACTCGATGGACAGCAGTGAGAACTGACCGCTTTTTCCTGAATCCATATTGGGAGTCCGAAAGAAGTCCGTTTTCCTCTGCAAAGGTTCTGAGCCTTTCTTCAATGATTGCCTCGTACCCTTTCGCCAGGGTATTCAGTAGGCAGATAGGCCTAAATCCTCCGTTGTCTTTGGGGATAAGGACAACCTCAGCTTGTTTCCAGTTTGCAGGTATTGTTCCCTTTCTGGTTGCTGCAGTGAACACCTGTGCAACCAGATCTGGATACTCCTTAAATAGTACTTTGACTGCCAGGGACGGGATGCCGTCTGGTCCTGGGGCCTTTCCCGGCTTAAGTCTCGCCGCAGCCTTGAGTACCTCTGCTACCGTTATCGCTGGGGGCTCGTCCCCTTCTCCTGTGGGTGCCTCTGGCGTGTTATATTGCTCCCTGTCAAAGCGAGCGTGTTTTGGGAAGAGTTTGTTTAAAGCCTGGCTGATTTGCTCCTTTGTGAGCACAGCCCTGGGCTTTCGTGCGTTACTCCCTTTTATTATCTTGTAGGGCTTCCCCCAAGGATCGCCATCGATTTCCTTGAGAAGGTTGCGCCATCTATTTGTCTTGCTATCAATAATTGCTTGCTTCAATGTGGCTCTACATTTTCGATAGTTAACCAAAGCTTGAGCTTCATCCTCTAAGGTCTTGTGTGGCTTTTTTAGTTTACGCCTTGCTCTGTTGCAGTCAGACCTCTTTTGCGCAATGGTCGTGTTCCACCAGTAGTTTGGCTGTAAGTTTGCCCGCTTTGGATGTATGGGCTTTGTAGCTCGAGCACATGCCGTTATTAGAAGCTCTTGCAGCTCCTCTGGGGTTTGGGGTAGTCCAACGTCGGCAATTGTATTGCTGATTTCTGCTCTAAAGGATTTCTCATCGGATATCCTGTAGCGAGCTTTAATGCTTGCGGGTGGCCTGGGTGTCCGCGCCTTTACTTTGAACTCTATGCAGTAGTGATCGCTGAGGTTTTCTTCTTCAGTGAGGACTTTCCAACTCGTTATTTTACAAGCCAGCGTGTCATCGCAAAGCGTTAAGTCAATATGAGAGAATTGGCCTGCCCTGTGAAAAGTAGGTTCCTTGCCTTTGTTTTGTACGTATATGTCATGACTAGCTGCCCAATCGAGTAAGGTTCTTCCTCTTGTATCCGTTTTCTTTGATCCCCATGTTTCACTGGCTGCATTAAAGTCGCCCGTGAGTAGGGTTCCCAATCCTTTACTGGTGTCGCGTACTGAGTCTCCGAGTTCTGTAAGAAACCTTTCAAATTCCTCCTGTGAGCAGTTCGGGCTGATGTAGCATGAGTACAGTCTCCACTTGTGGGCTACGTCCACCCACACGTATCCTGCTCCTTTTCCGTGTTTGGTTATTGGTAGCGAGCCGGTGTTAATGATAGCAGCGCTAAGCGTTAGATCATTGTACCAACCTGCTCGTGTGCTTGCTCTACTTTTATTTGGTTCACTGATAGAAACGAGGCTTGCGTTGCGTCTAGCTGCTATTTCCTCTAGCATGTCATGCGCTAGTCTGCTCCTATTACAGTTAACTTGAATTACATTGGTCTCCATTTTTATTGGTTGGCAAGGGTTTGTCCGTCCGTGTCTTGAAACCGAGCGGCTCCTCGAGCACCCTGTTCCGTCCATCCCTCTAAGTTTGTCCTGCTCCGGCGAGCGTCCTTCCTTGAAGCTTTTTTCTGCTCCGCAGTCAGTTGCTCTCCTTTTTCTGCTTGTGGGGAGATTTGCTGGTCGGTCTCTGTCTCCTGAGCGGCCGACTCAGTTTTGCTACCTCTATTAGCTTGTGCTGCCTGCTTGGCCGCATGTATTGCTTGTTTCCGTTCCGTCAGAATTCGGAGGTAGCTGGGGCATGCAGTAGATCTGGCGCGGTGACCTACATTTCCACAAACGTAACACTTGGGGGCTTCGGCCTCGCAGTTTCGGGCGACGTGTCCGGCGTCGCCGCACCTGTAGCATATCTGGCTTTCGGCTTTATTGTTCCTGCATTCCCTGGTTGTGTGCCCTATGTCGTGGCAGTTATGGCAAGTTGGCAGGGTAATCCATTCCTCAGGCCTGCTATTGAAGCCACCTAACTTGAAGGTTTTCCTCGCCAGGAGCTTGCGCGCATCCTGCTTTGGCAACGTTACTAGACATTGCCAGCTGCCCTTCTTGTTAGGTCGCGGAGCCTCTGTGCGCATATGAGTCGATTCGTGAAGATTCAGGCTCTTCCGGATCTCTGTCCTAATGGCCTCCGCGCTTATGAAAGGGTTAACATCGCGCAGGACAACCGTCATAGTAGGGCCAGTGACCACTCTGGTATCAACCTCACCCCCGGTACCTTGGCGTAGTACAGCAGCAAAGGTGGCGGAGCTGCCAGCCCTTTCCTCCGCTATCTTGAGGATAAGGTCTCCGGTACGAGTGGTTCTAACGGGGCCAATTCGCACACCATTTTCAGGCTTTCCGACAAGCGGGCGGATCTTGTCAAGCATCTCACTTGCCGAGGTTCCTTCTTTCGCCCGGATTCTCACTGACATCATTTCAGTCTGCGCGTTCCGTGGGACGGTAGTACCTACGTCTGGCTTGGGCCTTCGCTGTCCCTCGTTTGTGATGTCTGCCGAGCAGCCTACCTGCCTGCAGCAGGCCTCAGTTGCTCTTCGGAGCGATGTCCCAATCAACTCCTGGGATATATAGAGAGCCACTGGTTCCAAGTTTGTCTTGTCGTGGCTCCTCTCAAGGGTCTTGCAGAGTATCTGCAGAAACCCTTGTGGAGAGACCTCTGGGCCTGTTACTCCGATCACCAGAGTGCGCGTTTTTCTACTAGGAGGCGACGGTTTGTCCTCGCCAGATTCCAGGTCGGTGCCAACTAGCTCCAGTTGTTCGTTGTTTGTTAGAACGGCCACACTTCCCGCCCGAAGGGTGGACGCCGATTCAGCAAGCGGGAACTGGGTGGCGAGTTTTTTTAGAACAGCCCGGTCCTTTTCTGACTCTCTTGTAATGAGCATTGCCCGCACGTCTCGCGACGCTACAATGCTGTTATTCGAAAAGCGGGCGGCTTTGAATGTGGCTTCCGGCCAGTCTTGTCGAATAAGTTGGGTAGCGTCCTCAAGCGACGGCAACGCTGCCAGTTGTTCCTCGATGAGCTTAGCCGTTTGTAGATCTAGCTGCTCTCTATCTAGCTTTTTCTGGCACGTATTGCATATAAGATTTTTGGGCGTTAGAAACCTTTCTAAGTGAGCCGATTGCTGTACTTTTAGGTCCTCAACCTGTTTGGCCAGACCCTCTGCCTTTGCCTTCCATCTGTCAGCCAGCATCGTGATTCTTTGCACTTGTGCCGTCTGTTCGGCGCTGGCTTCCTTTAGTTGCCTAATTGAACTCACGTGCTCTGCTTCACTAGCTTTCTGTTTTAATTCAAGCTCCCATGTGCATTTGTCGAGGCGAGTGATCGCAGCCTTGATGTCCGTTTGAGTAGTGGCATGTTTTTCTTTAAGCGCCGTAAGCTGCTTGACCACCTTCAATAGCTCACTCAAACCCCCTGCACTATCCTGCAGGCTCTCTTCGGCGCGCGTTTTCTTTGCCGCTTTGGCCTTTTGGCTGGCCACGGTTCGACCTGTCACACCTTGCGTAGCATCGTTTGGCGAAATCGCCATTGCTGCCGCTCTCTTTCGTTGAGTCTGTGGCGTTGCAGCAGACAGTATCTCCTTGTCCTCCGAGTCGTTGTTTGAGCCCGTGTCTTTCTCCGTCTCCGGTTCCGCTACCCTCTTCTCCAGCTCGTTTGGGTCTATTGTGAGAACAGCCGGGCCGGGGGACTGAGGCACACGGTCCGGACCCTTAAAAGGATCCATTCCTTCTTCTTCTTTTTTTTTTTGGTTTACGTATTTATATCTGCGCTGCTGTACTATGTGATGCTATGCATATATACACATATATATTTATATATACACACTGCGGTGTACTAGACAGTACAATGTGGTACGGTCCTTATATAGTTCAATGTTTATACTGCGCTAACTTATTTCAGTTGAAAAGTAGTTATTTCGTTCGAATTTGGATGGGCAGCGGGCCGCTCGAAGCCTCCCACCCGCTGCTCGAGTAGTTTCGTTTTCGCTTCGTCTTGCAGAAGAAGTAACATTTAAGCTTCACAGCGGCCTAGCTCCATGCCGCTATGTCGCAGGTCCACGCACAAAACACCAAAATGACCACTGAGTTTCACGGATCACTACAGTATCTCACTCTATGGATTAGTCTTGGTGCACTCACACGAGAAGCATGTTCTTTCGGAGCTTCGTAGTCCTAAGTACGCATTCCTTGGCGCCAAACCTTTCACTTCGGCCTTTCACCTCAGAAATGCCACTAATGTTCACAATATCGATGTTCAACCATTCACTGCAAGTCAGTGCACCTACCTGCTATCACAAAGTTCACTAAATCAGGCTAGTACTAGGATCCTAAGATCTTTTCCACAGACCTACAAAAAACACGTCCGCACTGTCCGATTTCGAAACCGGAAGTGAACACCGGTGTTACCGGTGCTATAGCTTGGATAACATCAAGCCGAACGGTACCTCGTGATCGCCGCTGTGGTTCAGCAAACTAAAAGCGGAAAGACTGCAACCAATCGGCACAATATTGCTTATGTAAATCAAGCCGTAAAGCCACTTACGGCAGTTGTCCGCATCGACTTCGCCGTATGGAGCAGCTAAAGAATTCAGCAATACAGAGAGCCATACAAAGAAAGCCTGGGGCAGTTCCTGTTCTGCGCAGATCTGCGCACCTGCTACCCATATTCAGCCGTCATCCTTGTTTTTGAAATGGTCTTTTACTGATGTTATTTAAGAGAGTGTAAAGATACCCGTGCCGTCACTCAAGGCTCAGCTACCTGCTGCCACGTTGATCAAAGGGCAAAAGCAGATCATCAATGACGTACTCCAAGCTAACAGCACTGAGAACGTGGTGCAACTCAAAATATCAAGTATTTCCTGACTGTTGGTGTTGTTTTTACCGTTGCTACTAATACTGTTATGGATGTTTCTGCTGTTGCCCTTGTTATTGCCGCTGCTAAGTGTGTAGCTGTCAGTGTTTTTCAGGTTGTCGTCGTTGCGTTGCCGTTGGCTAGTTGACAAACTCTGCTAGGTATATATATATACATAAACAGCTGTTGTACCTAAAAAGCTATGTAAGCTATCCTTAACGTGGGGATGTTGTCTCTGCTGCTGCTGTCGCCGCCGCCACGTTGCCGTTATTGTTGTTGCTGTGGTTGTTGTTGCTGTTCTTGTTTATTCCTTCTTATTCCTGTTGCTGTGGTGGGCTGTCCGGGGGGCGAACGCATCGGCGCATTGGTCGGCACGGCGGCGTCAATCTGTTGCAGGTACATCGAGATCGCGACTCGGCCGGAGAGCGAAGATGCACTTACTCCCCACGAGATCTCGGGGGAGGTGGACGCGTGGGCGCGCATCATCTTCCCGCTGACCTTCACGCTGTTCATGCTCTCCTACTGGATCCTGTTTCTGTATCTGGTCGACGACGAGGTCGACTGTTCGTCGGCGACCAGCGGCACGACGGTCGGCGTCCCGCTGCTGACCGCGAGCGCCATGACAGCAGCAGGAGGAGGAGGAGGAGGGGGGGCGGCCGCCGCCGCCGCAACTGCCGCCGGCGGTGGCGGGGGCGGCCCGACGGCCATGGCATTAGCTACGGCCGCAACCGCCATCGCTTCGCCCTCGACGCAACTCTCGGCCGCGACTGCCAGTGCTGCCGCCGCGGTTGCAGCATCGGTGGCCGCCCCCGCTGTGACCGATAACAGCCTCATATCATCATCATTATCATCATCATCATCACCATCGCCATCATCATCAGGATTTCCGCAGGCGAAAGCTACTGCTGCTGCTCCTGCCGCCCCTGTCATTGCCAATCTTCATCAGCGTGTCAAGTGACTATGACCAAGGGAAGAAGGATTAATATACACATATATATATATATACATATATACCCTCTCTCAGTCCCCAGTATGCGTGTATGCATATATACGGTGAGGACAGAGAGTAATCCGACGTCGCCGTCCCATTGCGACGTAACGTGGACGACACGATTGATCTGACGTAGTAAGCGTATTGAATTCACACTCGTGTTGTAAGCGCGATTGGTTGGTTGGGCCATGGCGCAAGTGGCAGTAGAAAATGCGGTTAAAGTTGAAGTTGAAGTAGTAGTAGTAGTAGTAGCTGCCACAGCAGCAGCAGCAGCAGGACTAGTCGTAGTTGAGGTAGAATTAATCGTAGCAGCAGTACTCGTAGAGATAGCGTGACTCGAGAACACGTGAGTCTTACGTCACACTGGACGTCTGAAGCCGCCAACGAGGGTGCGCCGAGGACACCACTCACAAACAGGATTGTTTGTGACTTTGCCTAGCAAGCAGCTTCGTCTCAAATCAATCAGACGGCGAGGACCGAGTAGGAGAAGAAGAAAAGAAAAACAAAAGACGAAGGATAAACGTGCGGGCCCCACTCGACGCTGCAACCGACTCAAATCGCCGATCCACCATCTATGTCTGGCACTCAACGCCTAATGGCACTCGTCGGAATGCAACGTTTGTCTCTATGTGCATGTGTGTATGAGTATCTGTATATGTTACCATCGTTTTCGTCGCGCACCTCGTCTACGATCTTCATGAACACGAGGCGAGTTGACCAACTAGACCTAGCCAGTTCTTTATAGCTCAACAATTGCAATTGTGTAAGTGTGTAGATGCATATATATATATATATATATATATATATATATATATATATATATATATATATAATATATATATACATGTGTAGGCATGTATTGGAATGTATGTAACATGTATTGGAAGATCAACGGGACCATAATCCAAGACACGCGATAAGCTACTGCATACATTATGACGATTGTAGTGGCTACGTATAGGCCGACGTGTTTTGTGTCCGGAGTTGTCAGCATACACATATCACAGAAACGTCATCGGGGCACATATATCTTTACCTTTAGATATTGGTGGCTAACTCGCTGGTTTACTTGAGACGCTGCTGACAGGAGCAGAGTACCAAAAGAAAAAATAAACAAAGGCAATAACAACAAGGGCAATATGTATTCTCAGCAACAGCAATGATGGTCAACGCAGGGACAGTAAAAACGACAGAAGAGCAGCAGCAACGATATATAGCCACAATAACAAAAATAAAAGTGCCCGCATTAGCAAACATAAACAAGACACACACACATATATACTTATATATATATATATATATATATATATATATATATATATATATATATATATAAGGATAGAGAGAGAGATACCCTAATTTCTCACAGAAAACCTCAGAGCTGCCAGTACGATTATGATACAACTATGTGAAGTATTACAAGCAAGAAGAACATATAAACCGACATAAGAATACATACATAAACGTAAACACAGACACCTGTATAGAGTTGTCAACATATTGGCGCGCACATGCAGCGTTACTTTATATTTTCCAATATTCACCCAAATCCATAATACCTCTAAGAAAGGATTACTTCAATCAGGATCGAAGCGATGACATCCTGTACCGTCTTATTTCGCGTTGCCAGTTGCATTATACACATTAATAGACACCAATACATCTTCACCTGCATGTACTCATACATTCTAAGCATACAGAAAGTTACACACTTTTACACTTACACTCGCACATGAATATTTATATACGTATGTGCATAGGTAAGACTAGCTGGCTTACTATACAACTAGTTAACAATTAATGATACAATGAGAAGTAGCCGTTAGAAGAAACTCAGATGAGACTTGCGTTTTTAAAGGGTGGCCTCTACACAAAAACCGTGTGGTAAAAAATAGCCAGTGCGGAACGACCTCATATTCTTCATGGACGCAGCCCAGGGCGCAACGAAAGAGGAGGCCACCATCTCAGGCAGTTTCGCAGGGAGAAAGCCTACCGGAGTGTGCTTTGCGGAGGGAAATTTGCGTTCAGTTTAGTCTATTTGTTAGTAGAGGGTTGTGCCAATATAATTCTAACCCTGCACGGGCGGCAAAAAGTCGTTTCTATGTGTTTCGTTTAGGTGTACTGGCTATGCGTTGGCACAGCGAGCCCTCTAAGTCGTGGATGAGAAAAAGCGCTCTATGGTTATAGAATCTAGATAAATTAACTGTGATCTCTGTGTATTTCGGAGGGATGGGAAGGGGGCAAATATACTCTATAGCATATTACTTACTGTGATTTGGGGTGATTCGGATAAGAGTGATTGATGCCATTACTCTTACGCCATCTTGCTCGATTCAAGAAACCGTGTTTATAATAAAAAAAAAAAGGATTGTTGTAAATGAGCAAAACGCCACACGATCGGCTGGGTTGTTTGGCACCAGTGTCACATTCTGATGCGGTAAGTGGTACATTGGTGTGCCACGATTTCCTCAAGGGGACGTCTTCTTGAGTTTTATGGTGTGGTCCCGAAGTGACTCGGTCAGCACTGGGGCTGCCGGATACATATCGAACGTGACGTAGAAAGCGAGCGAATCGCTGTGCGAGACGGGCACTCCAAACAAATCAGGCCCCTCTGTAAGTGTCAAATTTTGCACAATAACAGCAAAACATGTGCAACAGTAGAACCACAATTGCTGCTGAAGATATTGATATTGGGTGGAACGGGTGGAAAAACCCCGCATACTTCACTAGGCCCCACGACCTAGATTAGTGAGCGCCAGCCCCCTGCAAAACGCTATCATGCAGGCTGTAAGTGCGAGTCCGTGAAGTCAAGAAAAGGGTAAAGACAGCCTAGTGCGGGATTAGAGCTCAAAAACAAGTAGGGTCATCAGAAGTAGGCAAACGTGTAAGGTCGGGGCACAAGTTCGAGCAGCGAAACATATCACCCATGGAATATGGCATGGGAAAGCTCATTAGTTACGCAATAAGCAGTTAACATACAATGGTAGTGGTAGCGTACTTTTGGGTCGGTGTTCGACACCAAGGACTGATTGCGTACCATAACCGCCATGGTGCAAGGGCAGCCACTGTCTTCACAAATTTCTCGATCAGAGCTGCAAGAGCAAACATATCGATTTTACCATCTTGGCGGCCCTACTGTGCTCAGTGTTATTCTGTTTTCCCAGAATAACAAGGTCAAGTTGCATATATATATATATATATATATATATATATATATATATATATATATATATGTGTTCCTCAGAAAGAAGGTACGGTACAGAAATGGCCTGCAACTCTAATGCCGCGGGTTTTGGGTTCGATCTAGATGTATATTACATTATGGTGGGCCGACACCGATAACGTGCTCATTGTGTAACCCATATTGTTACTATTAATACAATTGTGTATCGAAATGCGTTTCGTAGAAACAGTGCGGTGTGAAATCACTAAACACTTTTTCTGTCGGCTACACCTACGTCGTGACATTTTTTAATGTTTACCGCGATGATTACCTTATTGACAACCTGGATAATTACCGGACGTCCTGTTTGCCTAGCTTGCGACTTTGCTTTACGTCTTGTATCGAACACCTATATATATATATATATATATATATATATATATATATATATATATATATATATATATATATATATATATATATTTATATATACGCGTATCTCTATAAATCTGTCATTAATATCTATATTACAACCATAGACACTGTGAGGAGATGCATCGTTTCTTTACGGATCGAGAGGGCAGCCGAGAAGCATGTATAGTTAAGTACATTAAGGCATTCAATACCCGAGTTGACTTGAATACTTTCAGTGTTAAGACTAAAGTGGTTGAACACTAATGCGACGATTAGAAGAGTTTCCACAAGTGCGTCCGATGGTTTCTAAGCAAAGAGCGTAAACGGACCATACGACGGCACAAATATTCTTAAAGTCGCTTTCTTGTTCTAGATGACAACGACCAATAGAACACACGTCACACTGGGGACAATGCAACACTGCAATAACCAGTAGACACGGAATAGCGAACACAAACTATGATGATGATGATGGTGATAACTACTGATTAAGGAGAAGGAATTGCAGCCGAATAATGTCAACAAGTAATGATCTACTATAAGCACAACAGATAAAAGACCAACTTTCCCGGTAATTCGCTACGCGGGTACCTGCTTGAGATGATTTCATTGTAAGTAGGATTAACGCTAACAAGTCCTGAAAATGACAACAAGACGCCTAGAGAATGGAAGGTTATGTAGATATGACACGGAATTGAGACACATTTTCGAAACTTTAGAGAACTAACTAAATAATTAATTGAATAACTCGTATATATATATATATATATATATATATATATATGAAGAGAGAGAGG
Organism: Dermanyssus gallinae; assembly: GCA_003439945.1. Taxonomy (NCBI): domain Eukaryota; kingdom Metazoa; phylum Arthropoda; class Arachnida; order Mesostigmata; family Dermanyssidae; genus Dermanyssus; species Dermanyssus gallinae. Next base: position 5,838 of record QVRM01004369.1, on the reverse strand, counting down.
ACGCTGCATATAGTTCCGCAGTAGGCTCACAAGTAGGCTAACTATACTAACCAATGATCAGTTTATTGTCCCCGTCATACGATTAGTGAGTTCTGTCCTATATCGTCTGGCCGCGAGAGTTTATTAAAAGGAACGTTTTTGCGGTTGACGGATTGTAGAGTTCCGACGTTGCGTAGTGCTGGCACAGAGTTTATAGCCGACTGTTGAGTTGATATCAGCCTGAACCAATCATGATATGTTAACATAGTTTATTACACTGTAAACCTGTTGCATAGGTTATTTTTTACTGTTTGAATGTAACTACTGTTATTGCTCTGACTGCAATGATAACTGCGGTTACCTTTTCCAGCTCCCTTGTAAAGTATTGTTATTCGAATAGTAATATGGATATCTATCATAGGCTACTGTTAATGAAAATACTCGATAGATGCAGTTATTGGTAAGGTGTTGCACTGCTACGCATTGCTAGTAAATAGGTATTAAGGGTAAATATTAAAAAAATGAACTATGATGACGCCGACGATAATATATAGCTATGAGAGCGATGCGCATAATATGATGTTCCTTGTAATATCTACGGCACACGTTAACAAACGTAATTGCGGGGCTGTTACTGATTCGTAATCATCTCGGTACTGGAATTTTACGCCGCCATTCGCTGCCATTTCCATAATAGGGCCTGGCCAGTTGGCTGTCAAATTTTGCTGTATATCTCTCCGTGGATAAGTGGGATGGCAGATACGGGGCACGGCAACGCCATACGGTCGCAGTACAACGTGTCATCATCGTTACGTTAAATCCGTGCCCACTATCTATTATTACGGACCGGATGAGACACATAGGTGCGCGGGCTCGAGCCCCACCGTTGCACATTTGTATTTGTGGGGTCCGTCTATGAAGCAATGCGAAAAGCAGTACCGTGGACGTTAAATCTTGGCTGAGAGTCAGCCCCGAACGGATTATTATTATTTTTATTACGGGAAAGGATATCGCGATTTCTGCAAGTCGTCTCTTTTGACTAATATATATATATATATATATATATATATATATATATATATATATATGCTTCCATTTTTAAATACATTTTAAAACGTTAAATTTTTGTTAAGAACATAACGAATTTAGAACGGTGGCTTCACGCATCGAGCACATCGCACAGTGACGACGCGCACTTTTTTATATTCGTTATCATCTTTTAGTAAATTAGTTCGTGATGCTCACGTGTGTTCGTGGTTGATTAGCCAGCCGTAAACGTACCAAATACGTCGTGGTCAGGGTAGGTAGCAATCGAAATAGTAGGCAGCGTAGTAGTTCTAGTAGCCGAGTCGTAGTACAGCTTACCTACGGTTGTTAGTCGTGTAGGCTACATCTCACTGATAGACGATCGACGATAGATCATCGCTATACTAGTCTATCTAGCGCTACACAGAAACACGCATGGCTGCAAAAGGGAGAAAACAAGAAACAAATAGAGAAAGAGACGACGGCAAACTGGCATCGAACGCCGCATCCCAACGCCTGTAGATAATGCCCAACCCTGGCTCAATGTCTGTCGAATACGAGCAATGAAGAATCGGCTATGTGACTTACGCCGCAAAACAGCGTGTGTTCTTGAATGAGTGACTAAGAAAATTGACAGTGATACCGATCGTAACGACAGCGCTAATATTAGCGATAAGTAAAACTATTGTTGTTGAGAATATGATGATGATGATGATGATTTTATTATTAATATTAGAGTAACAATGATTCACTAATATTATAACTACTACCTCTTGTATGTAGACCGTGCGTTTTAACTGTATACAATGGCGAATAAGACGACGCTATAGGCCAACTAATAAACAAGTATAATATCTAATAACTAGAGAGAGAGAGAGAGAGAGAAAGAGAGAGCTGACCTACAAACGTAGGTATTGCAAACATGCTTCAATGACGGGCAGGAAACATTGAGCCGTATAAATAATTAAACTGTAATTAATAAAACGATTGAATATTGTTATTAGATATTGCTTACGTAAATAAACGTGGTTCTATACAGAGATTGCATTTTTCCTATAGCAAAACGTTATATATGTATGATCCTAAGCGTAGTCGGTAAGCAGAACAGAATAGAATAAAACATTTACTTTTTCGTCGTCTAGAAGTCTAAGTTTGTAACATTTCTACAACTACTGAGCAAGGTGGCTTAGTGGCAAAGCCATATGGAGGGTCGTGAGATTAAGGCCTGAATTGGCCACTAGTGAATTGGTATTCATAGTGTCTAATTCAGACAAGGCGAACGCCGGAATGGGCTATAATCGGCCATGATCGGCTAAAAACGTGGAGGACAGATGCCACAATACGAGAGATGGTGCATTACAAATTTCTTTTTACCCCCCCCCCTCACCCCTATTTGCAAAGGAATACATACAATCAATTGATTGTACTCATGATTTGTTGTGTCTGGCCAAGTTTAAGTGGACACATCACTGTTGTGGCTAGGCGCCACGTGCTGGCGAACGTGCAGTAAAAAGGGTAGATACGAGTAGGCACGATAAACGTCTAGACGATTCATTAGAAGCGTCTACTTGTACTGAGACAAATCTACCGCTACAATTCGAAAATTATCTATGAGGCAATAAATACAGCTGACAGAGAGTGCAGAGAAGAACTACAGATGAGTGCACAGACACTCTACAGGTGACCGCAGGCGATCGTGTTTTCATTCCTATGTACTCGGCTAGTCTAAGTTCAATAGACTAAGTCATTAGGTCAGTGTGTACAGTTCACGTACATATTAGTGGCGACGAAGATGGGATGGTCGTAACTAGTACATAAGTACGTTACAGCTCAACTACACAATATGATTAGTAATAGTGCACTTAAAGACTGACTGCCGTATGTGCAACTCTGGGGGGACTGACGACGTAAGGCACAGTTGTGAAAGCTGTGTGCTTTTCAACGCTAAGCGAAAGCCACTCTCTCGGAACCTACCGGACAGGGAAGTCCCCAGATATTCCTAGTCCTTAGAGAGACGCTTTTCAGGGACTATGGTAAGTCTATGGTAAGAAGGTTGGCAGAGATGGTCGTGTAACATAAAGCAGAAAAAAAAAGCTTCTAGCATAAGGCAGAAAAAAGGCACCCGCAACCGCTTCAAATCTGCCAGTATGCCTAGCCTTATTAATTTTAAACATGTTCTCACAGTTATGAGTTGGCATCAATCCGTTGACAAAACAGCAAACCAAATCCGTGACAGTTGCTCAAATCAATGAAACTACTAATCGGACTGGAAATATGCAGCTGATATGATTCTTATCTTGCACCGGTGCTAATGTATTGCACATTTAGATTTTAATTGTTTTGACTCTGCAGCTCCCTGATAGCCAACGCAACGACGCAAGTGATGAGAAAATGACAGGTCAGAATTCTCTGGCATATTGCATACATAAAGGACAACAGCATGCTGAAACGACCTAATGACGACTGTGCTTTTCATGCTAACGTCATAACGTACGTATATGCTTTCAGCTATAAGTGACACCCTCCTACATCGGCACAACTAACCAACGGACCGGAGTAAGTGTAAAATGGTGCTGAGACACGTAATAAGCACTAGTCGATCGGAGATAACCGACTTGTCGAGCCGCAGGAATCGGAGTCTCAACAATGCCGCAGAATATGGATACGATCCAGAACCGCTCGTACCTTTTGCAAAGACATTGGGTCCGCGCGCGCGGGCCACACCGCCATACCTCATTTCATTTATACAGCTCAGTACTGGTAGCGCCATCTGTCCTGGGTCTTTTGCAACAACCCGTCACAATCGATAGACGGGGCCAAGAGGCACCTCCCGACGGGGCAGCCCCCGGGACGGGGCGCTATATATGGAGAGAGGGCAGCCCCAGCAGAGTGTCGTCCGTTGGGCAAGGCCCTTGTGCTCGCCTTGTCGAATAGGCTCCCCTCCCTCCCTGCCTCCCTCCCTCCCTCGCACCCACTCATCTGAGTGGTTTCGAAATGCAGGCTGTTAGCCGCCTGCAACCCTTCTTCTGTATACTTCCCTCAGCTTCTTTCACCTCCCTGAGGCCTAAAGCCAGCCACAATCGCCGCTAGCTAACTCACGATTGGCATCATCACGCAAAACGTTCCACTAAGACTCAGCTGGCCTTGCCTAACTTGAGTAAAGTCAACCTAGAAGAACGACGGTCGTCGTGATTATAGGTTGACTTTATACGATGACGATTATAGGTTGACAGTCGTCGTGATACCGTCAGACCAGGCAACCAACAGAAACACAGCCGACGAGTTCATGCCCCTGCATCCGTTCCTTCGTCGAGCAAACTGTGTCTGACTACAAACCGGACTCTGCTCACTTATTAGCCTGACTGTGCAACTTTGACGTAAGTGGATCGAATTTGCCGCCAAGCTAGCGATTTGACCGAGCCAAAAAGACGAAGCAAATGGGTCGCGTATTGAGATTCGAGTACACCTAGCAAGCCGAGAAATAGACCTCTGGTGCTGTCTTCTTGGTCAGACTAGCCACTATGTTTAGATGTTTGTAGATTTGATCGTGTTCCTTCCGGCTTTGGTGTCTTGGAGAAGAATGAGTGTCTCGTGCTCTTCTCGTTCAAGTAGTCTTCTATGTACGTGGAACGTACAAAGGAAAAATACCACGGAAAAAACGTACATGGTTATCATCCTTGCTAAGATGCTGTTGAAGGTTTAAGTAAGCTCTACGACAGAAGCAGCAGAGGGGCGGACAAAACGTTCATTGTGTGTGGAAATACATTAGAAAATGCACCAATATCATACGCAGGTCGTTTATTTCGTCATCGCACACCTAACTCGTTTACCATTGTGCGTGCACGTGTGAACTGTGTTACAGCTCAGCGTCTGCCCAAAATACGTTCACGCAGATGTGTGCCGCTCTTAAGTGCTCGATTCGGCGTTCGATAGCCCACAACTGCAGCGAACAGTAAGTAGCCTTTACACAGTCCAGCAAATAGAATGGCTATAGAACTAATGTCAACAAGCTTTGTTGTTTTCGGACTTTGTTGAATTATTTCGGCGGCTTAAGCCAGCTGACGAACGAGCGGCCAAAAGTAAATCGTCGCCAATCGGCGCTTGAAGCACAGCAAACATTACATACTGAATTTTTAGTCGATTATATATATATAGCTCTCGGAAAAATGTCGTTTTGAAGTCAGAGTGAAATTACTAAAATGTGTGACACTGGTGTTATTATTTGACATAGGAGCACAATATGTACCGTTGCTAAACAGCCAGTCCTCTTATAGCGAAACTAAGCACGCCGTCATGTTGGCAAAATAATTTTCCTTCCTTGAAATACATGCGACGCCGGCCTGAAGATGCGACATGGACGTCATCAACATCACAAACCATCATTCTACGACGATGCACAACACTCAAACAACCGCATTCAGGCAAAACACACATTCATAATAGCTTGGTACCAATTCTATGCCCGATCCGAGGTTGCGAAGCAACTAAGATTTTTCGGAGTTTTATGTCGAGAATGCACGCATAAATTTTCTACTTCATCAGATAACTTACTTGTCATATCTATAGAAGCACACATTAACTTAGGGGCTCTCGACCCTTGTTGGCTATTCCGATAGGTGGCTAAAATGTCTACATAGTTTTAGACTTCCAACGCATTTAAAACAATGCAATAGAAGTTACCAATATACGGATTCCCACTGAGTCACGACTTAATAAAAAAAAACAAGCAACTAGGCTCAGGCGTAAGCCCCATCTATCTGATTGTTTTGATGACACATATTCGTATTTTACCAGCCATACCAAAAACGCCCTGGTTTGTCAAAAAAAACGCTT
>QVRM01004368.1:0-36365 GCA_003439945.1 Dermanyssus gallinae | reverse complement strand
GCTTTCCGTAATTATTGATTTTGTATCTCGTCACGTTATTAGTCCTCTTTTGTCATGCATATGGCAACAAGTAGCTGAGTTCGACAAGAAAGACCAAGTGACAACAAAAATGGAAAGGTTGAGCAGAGTACATTACGTGTTGCAAACAATCAAAATCATCAAATAAAAACATCTTGCCCAAGAAAGACATTTAATTCACAACCGCCAAAGAATTGACTGTTTGAGCGACACTATCTTGATTTAAAAGAATTTACGACGTATGACAAAAAATAATATCATCGTTGCTAAAGTTGTTGTGCTTAAAACAAAAACATTTCAAAAGCTTTATCACAGAAGGCAATGATGCTGCAATCGACTGCCTGTGTGACGAAAAATTGTGGGACAATGGACATTTTGGAGTGTATACAACGACAACCCCCACCTCCCAGACTATCTATTCCATTATAATTTCAGGCTGAGATTCTTCGCACTACCCAAAACCTAAAATAAAACTGTACCTGAACTTGTCGTTCCGAAATCTATATTAACTCCATTCTGATTAACGCTTGTTTATTAAACAAGTCAAACGCGATATAGACATTCTGCATTATTATTTTGTCTCTAACAATATCATGGCTTGCTGCGTAACTGAGATATGGCTGAACAAAAATGCTGTTTGCAGATGTGTGAACTAGGGCTTAATAGTATGCAGAGAACGACCGGGACTCAAGAGGGGAGGAGTGCTAATTCTGGCAAGAAATTGTTTGGTGTCTCTCGTCGTCAACTTTCAAGAAACCTGATAAACAAGAACTCACTGCGTCGATTTAATCTTCGTGAACTCACTGATACGTATGATATGTGCATATAACTGTCCGAGTGGAAACCCTGAAACCCTAGTAAGGTACACAGAAAGTCTTTGCTGCGAACTTTCGACACTTTGTGACATTGATGCAACTATTGTGCTAACTGGTGACTACAACCTCTCGCCAATCGACTGGAATACTCTGTCATGTTCTGGCACTTTTTCCGTTTTTTAAAGAACAAACTTTCGTGTACTCTTGTCATGAATTAGACTCCATCAATTTGTTCGATAACCAACGCGTTTGAAAAGTGCGAACATACTTGATTTTGTTCTATGCAATGCCCGTTTCGTAGATCACCCGGCCGTTTGTTTCAAACGTACACAACATTCCAGAATGCTCCCGACCATCCTACGAGAACAAAAAAACAATTAGGACCTGATAAAAACCGAATTCAAGCTCAATCGACCTGGAACATTTTTTTTTAATAAATGCAGCAAGAACGTCGGACGATATGTTCAATTTGCTCACTGATTGTCAAGAAAAGGCCTAGACTCGATCGATGAAATAATCTACACACTTCTCTGGCGGAGGTGTTCCTTGTCTCAAGAGGGCTGGAAATCAACGCCATGAAGACCAAGGCTATGAAATTCAGAAGAGGAGGTCGATTGGCTGCTAAAGACGTTATACGTTGCGGCGGCCAATCCTTGGAATTCGTTAACTCTTTCCGGTATCTGGTGGCTTCGGCTTCATTATACTGGGACGACCTTCACTGCTCACATCGTCGAGAGAGCCGCGCACAGCCCCTAATTTCTCTTTATGGAGAAATAGGCGATTGTCCGGCGACTGTCCGTCCCGACGGCAGTGGCGCTTTTTTACCTCAAGGTTGTTCCGGCGCTGATGTATGGTCTTGACAGAGTATGGGAACACCTCACTCGGGCAAACTTTGGTTTGCTTGAAAGGTGTTTACAATGTACATGAAGCGAGAGTACTTTTGCTGTCAATGCGGGCAAGGAGCCGCTTTGTGTAACTAATGTCAGGCTGTGCACCAGTTGTTGAGATCATTCGATTAAGGTTGAAGACGCCGCGTACAGTACCATTCGAGAGCTTTATCTCGGAATGGGAAAATAAAGTTGAACAAGTCCGACGAGAGGTCGGAGACCTGGATGTTTTCAGGGCCCTTTCACCTCTGGTCTGGTCTTGCGTGTGACAATCGCCACGTCTATACCAGATACATAGTTTCATGGCTATCATCACCTAGTTTGTTTCGAATACGAGCTTCCACGAAGGAGTACACCGAGTGCGTCTGTCGACTGTGCTCTCAGGCGTGTACGAAGTTTCATTGCATCTGCCTGCCTGGCCCTTGCGAAGAGATCACTGCACTGCCTCTCTCGTATAACATGCCGCGAGGAGCTGAGTTGTACTAATTGTAATATATGTATAATTGTTCATGCTATATGCATACTCAATATGAGTGAAATAAATACGATGAATGAATTGAAACCAAGTGATGTTGAGGTAGGACCTAAATAATCTACACACTAAAAAGCCTACTTGAGAGGGGAAAAATACTCCACCAAATCAGACAAACTAAGGCAGAAAGTTGGTACGCGTCATACGTCGTCAAAGACTCATTAAGCAAACCAAACTAATTGAGAAACGCAGCATGGTTAAGGTTCACGACTATGTATCAAAACGCAGGAAAAAGTCGGGATCAGCCCCGCGTCTTCATCAGTCCAGATGAAGAGGAGGCCCGGCAACGCATCCTTCCATTCATGTGCCGAAGTTATCTACACTGCGTCAGCAACGTGGACTGCATTGCCTGAACTCTACCGTAATCAATTTGAAACTGAAGTCCAAAACTAGCATCACGCCTGATGGTCTGCCCAAATTCGTAAATATCTTTAATGATTGTTCCCTTGAAAATTGCTGAATTGTACGTGCAGTTATTTAGTAGCTACGTCAAACCAATACATGATTGTACGCATACCCTGCATGGTTTCCAAGTAACGAGAAAGATAGACGAATATTACAGAATGGTTTAAAGAATTTCGTTGATGTAGTTTCCTGTTCGTTGTGGTGTGCCGCCAAGGGACATACACGTAGAGGACATAGTTGATGTTTTTAAACAACTGGACCAAAACTGATTACAAAGTATCATACGAAACGAAAAGTTCTGTTATTTATTGTTCAACTGTAACCATTCGTATGAAGCTAGCACGAGAAGTTTTTATCGCGTCATATGTCGTTAACATCAACAAATATTGACTTTTTTGGTGGGTAGTTGTCGTCGAGCATCGGAATATTACTCGAGTCTTGATACTGCTTATAGACTTATGTTTCACCGTGAGTATACGGATATCAGGTGTTCCCTACAAACTAATTTTCGAGATTGTATCAAGGTGAGCTTTAGTCGCTTCGTTACCCTTGATTTACTCGATGAGTGCGGATAGTCTGTCAGCACCTTGTGAGATACGCGGGGAACAGCGTACACGAACAATAGGCTAATATATATATATATATATATATATATATATATATATATATATATATATATATATATATATATATATATATAAGTGCATTTTTATACATACAGATGCATACACATATTTTCTATGCACATATGCAATCTCAGATTTGCTACGAACCAAAACGCATGGCAAAAAAAGGAAATTGTGATGTCCCTGTTTCCATGGAGAGTAACTCGACACATGTCAGCGATTGTAATTAGTACTTGTGTTTTACGCTCTCTTTCATTGTACGACAATTATATGCTTAAGGTTAAACTTCAGGTCCAAGCCCTGCATGAAGCAAAAAAAACTGGATGTAAGAAATTGTACTACATATTTATTGATTTTAATTTATTATTCTTGCCATGTATAATATATTTATGCTTGACATGTATGATATTTTTTGCTTGACGTGTATACATACATGTTACCCTTTTATGTGAAGGCCATTAACATGAACTTTATTGTCAACTGAACAACATAATTTTATTAATTACGAGGCTCTGTTTGTTTCTGGTTCTTAATCTAAGGTGCTCAGATGCAGTAAGCGCTCAGACGTTTTCGGGACATTTCCTTCTATCGGCCGTGTATGGCCGCGTGGGGAACTGTAAATTTTTCAACCCGTTTACGCAGCGTTGTCCCGAGGCATAACCAACATGGTTCACAAAACAGTGTACGGTGTTTTTAAGTCGGGATTTTTTTCATTTTGAATAGGTTTATTAAACATTTTTGTTTATGCATCGCGGTAGTACCACCAAATCCAGCCGTGGTCCGGAAATCAAGCTGCGGTATTCCGTGTAGCTAACATAAGTGAGGTTTTTTAACACACATACATCGTTAACTTCTACAAATATTGACTTTTCCGGTAGGTAGTTTTCGTCGAGCTTGCTCGACACATTGTTCGAGCCTTGATATTGCTTACAAACGGATGTTTCGCTGTGAGTTCACGGAAGTCAGGTTTTGCCGACAAGCTAATTTCCGACATTGTATCAAGGTGAGCTGTAGTCGCTTCGTTGCTCTCTATTTACTCGATAAGTGAGTATACCAACACCTTGTGAGGTAAGCGGGCAAAGGCTTACACAAACCGTATATATATATATATATATATATATATATATATATACAGATGCATGCACATATTTTCTATGCACATACGCATATGCATGTATTTCTACGAAAAAAAAAAAATATATATATATATATATATATATATATATATATATATATACATATATGTATATATAACAATTACAATGACAACGTCGATATGGTTCTCTTTTATTATGCAATAACCTCACGGCTATCTGATTTTGCAATGATCGGGTCCGAAATGGTGTGACTTTCACCTGCTGCTATCTTTATTTGGGTTCATAAAGAGGCAAGATAATAATACATCTACGTTGTATGTTATAGTGGCCAAATTCCGCGAAGGAGCTGTAACCACGGCTTGTCTTTTTCGATGACTCGTTAGAGATCGGGCTACACGGACGTCTAACAAGATTCCATATAATCAGTGGGCACCTTTAGTTGAGTCAATACAATTTACTATATCTAGCGGGTAAACGTCAACGGGTGCATAAGTGTATCTGGCCCGCGTGCGTTGATCACGTGTAGGAAACATAGCTTCGATTGTTACAAATTAAGCATTGAACAGCTTCCGTTGCTGCATGCAAACGATCAAGTTCTTGCGTACAGGCATACAGGCCCTTGCGTTGTCTGCATCGTCAACATTCGTAAGCGATGGGTAGCCGTGCTATTTTATTGTTCTTCTAGCTGTCTCAGATACATACGTGGTTTCTCTGGTACTGGCTAAACATTATGGAAGCGCGCCAAGGAATAAACGCGGTGATGCAAGGAATTTAAATTTGTGTGTTGGTTCAGTTGTTTTGCACTTTAATGTATATAGTGTTTCTTTCCCACGTACCGCGAGCTCTCAGCCCAATTCTCTCGACCGGATCGACTCCGGACGCCGGAGACAAAATTTAAGGCGATATCTTGGGTTTTCCCAACAGCCTTTGTGGCAGCAGCAGCATGATGACCGATAATTGTCAGCAGTGTGGTTTATTATGGGCTCTCAACGATCCAACGTCTCGAAATTCGATCAACAGTGGGATCAAACAGGCGACATCCATTTTGATGGAAAAAACCATGACTAGCGCACACATGCCCCCACAAAGACCACGCCGCAACCAAGACACACGTTTTTGAATGGAAGTTTTCTTGAATGCTAGTGATGCACAAGCATCGCTAGCAGCCTGCGTGACTAGGGTGGGGCTCACAAACCACCTAAATCCGAACTGCCGGACCCCCCCCCCCCCAGGCTCGGTAATACTTTGGCATTACTTCGAAGCCGCGGGGGGAGAGGCGTCCTTTTCCTTCATTCAGCTCTATCCCTGTCTATCATGCCGCATATTTACCTGTTTACCAAGACAGACCTTTGCGAACAACACAACAAGGCTCACCTCGTATAAATGCAACAAAGGAAGCGCAAACAATAGAGAAACAATGGAGCAGACGGCGCACTGAGTCACGGAGCCACCGACTGCGTAGATTCGCTCGTGTTACGTGCTCTCGACCGTTATAATACTATACTAAGTTATATCCTGGTTGTTACAGGCATCGGCAGCGTCGTTTAACCCTTTAGGACCCGTACAGCCATGTGATTGTCGTGATTAGTAGTTAAGCATGTTTTCGTCATCTAGCTATATATATATATATATATATTGATCTATGTATATATATATATATATATTGAGTCAGTCAAAAATTTCTTTCTGGCAAGGTAAAAACGTTATTTTACGCATGCGACGTTAGTTCAAATAACTTCCTTTCTTTTTTTCAAAACTGTATGCTTCCAGAATTTCTCGTTTTTAATTGCAAATCACTGATTAAAGTGGATTTTGATACTCATAAAGCTTCCGAAGTGTTCTTCTCTCGGAGAGCTCTGAAGTGAGCGGAACAGATGGATGGTATGGTAAAAAATCCCATACACTCAGGTGTATACGGGCGAGCATTGTCATGCTGGATCCCAACTCATCTACGATTGCGCACCTCGGAATGCGTTCTGAAGACGGCTTTCTTCAAATGGTCTGGCGGCGTCTGACAGACTTTTTACTGTTACTCGTTTCGTTGCCGTATAGTACGCTGATGGAGTTGGTGTACTGAAACGCGTCTAAGCTCTTCTGCGAACTCCTAGACTGGCAGGCGTTCGACTCGCGCTTATGGGATATGTGTATCTAGATACACGTCCGACAGACGTTTGCTCACCCCAGTGATCGATTCATCGACCCCAAACCAACGCATGTGCGCCAACCATAAGACTGTTCGGAAAAGCTTTGCTTCTGCAAAACTCGAGTGTAGATGGCCGGTTGGGAGTAGCGTTTCATTTCGTATAGAGATGTCGCTAATGAGACTCCCGTTTGGAGACTCCCATTAGCGACATGTTGGATTTGACACAATATTTCAGCCAGGGAAAAGTGTATAACGGCAAACTCTTACTTACTGATTCACGCTACTGGACGGCGGATCAGCTGGAAAAGTAATGGAAAAGATTGCACAAAATGCATGTAAAAATGCATAATTAACGTGTACATACTTATATTATAGCGTAGCAAATGAAAGCACAAGGCGACTTGAGTTCATTTAGAAGACCAGGTAAATCGGCTGCAACTCACAGTACGAAGGTGAATAGAGAGGTCTGTTGAAATTGTCTGGCGCGACGCCAAGCCCCTAGCTGTATAAGCGAATTTCTATTGAAGTGAATACAGTCTGTGCTGATATTGATACCTTGCCTGAGAGCCTACTGGTACTGGTCTGACACTGGTATATAATGTATTCTCAATAAGCATCGCTCAGAGAACATTTGATCAACACCACCAGGGATTGAACCAGTGGCACTCCGGTTAGCACACTAAACCAATTGGCCACGCCATGTGACGGTATCTCTACCAGTGTATAAAATATTTACGATTTGCGAGCCTGGGTCGTTGATATGGCAAATAATATGTACAAGTAACATAGTTTACTTGTACAATTGTTTGTCCGGTCTACTAGCAAGAGGGTAATGAGTGATTTTCACAGTGAACAATGAGACAGTGTGAGAACGTGTGTGTTCGCTGAAATTATTGTAAGCCAACTTAGCTGAAGCGATTTACAGCAACGCATATATATAAGGACTTATGTATCTGCTTACCGGTATGTAAAAGTCTGCCTCCACCACGCATATTACGTTCCCACAGATACTGTGCAAACACGGCACAGGCAGTAATATTGTTTACATAGCAATATAGATAGCACTACTTTATGAGATAGGCGTATTGTGTATGCTCCATAACAGGTACGAATAGGTCCTCAACAGGTACGAGTATATCTCTCTATAGTAATCTGTAGGCAAACATCTTTGCGGACAATGTAAAAGTTTACATTGTGGTAGCCGGAAAATATAAACGATTATTTTGGCAAGGAGTTGACTAAGATCTTAAGTTCATTTAGCGGCTTTGACGGCAGCATATGATATACGCAATGAACCCAACACGCCAGTAGCTACTATTATACACTGAGAAAGTTAGCCATAGTTTTAGAATGGAAGGCATTTTCTAGAGATCGCATGTGGAAAACATTTTTGACCATTCCGTAGTATTGCCACAGTTTGTTGCAGCGCCAGATGTTTATTGAGCCGTATGAGGAAGGGGGAGCTGCAATTAATCGCAAACCGTGATGTCCTTTTAAACAAAATCGACGGCCCTTTTAAGCTCGCTTGTATTCCGCCATGAGACTACAATGGCTGAATTATTCTAATACGTTTCTTAGGCGCGCGTAAGATTGGAAGAGCAAAAAAAAACATCGTATATGGCGTACTATTGTGTTGGATTCAAAACCGTGATTCCGTAACCGTATCAATGCGTTAAATTCGTGATACGTGGCCATAAGCTAGCAGATGCCCTACTAACGTTTGCGGACACCTGATATAAGATAGTGTTTTTACGTCAAGTAAACCTCTAGGCTGTGTCCGTGTTGGTACTAGACTGGCTCCTGTGTGCATCTGCTAATTCTAAGTTGTTGTTTGTATGTAATAGCCGCTCAAAAATGCATAATAGTTTTCACTGAGGTCCTTCTTCTTTCGCCGAGTGTAGCTGGCGGAGATTTCCCATTTTCATTTTCGGCATCAAGAAGACGAAAACACCTCTTTCCACAGCTTTTAGAGACCTTCTATGAGAATCATATGTGTCAGCGTTGCAAGAATGGTCAGCTGGTGACGTTGTATAAACATTGTGCAGCATTGTTTATTTGTTTTCGTCGAGAAGTCCCGTTTTGCTGACAGTGACAAGCTAGAAAAAGCTTTTCTCGTTTATGCTTATCGGCTGTCAGCGGCTACGACACTGAAAGGAGCGCAGGGAGGAAGTTTTGTGTCAATAGATAATGTTGTGCGTTCGAGTTTGCACCGAGTCATTGTGTACTTTCACTGCTAATCGTTTTCGTTTCTAGTGTTGCTAATAATGTCGTCATATGATTGTCCCTGCCATTACTTATTATTTGTGTTGGGTATGTTTATTATATTCATTGGAACACTCATTTTTGTTGTTGTTGTTGTTGTTGTTGCGACTGCTGCTCCGGCAATCAGTACTGCAGACTTTGCATTTGTATTTTGTTGTTTTCATTGTTTCTATTCATCCACTACTAGCTGTTTAGCTACGCAGTAGCCAAATCAATTTTTCACGGCGATTTAAACTGGATGTTAAAAACGGACTAATTCATTATACTAAACCGCATGCGTAATCAGTCTTGCCATGCGTCTCCACATAATTAGCGTTGTAGCCGCGTCAACCACCCACTTGGCTTATAGCGAGATAGCCCGCCACCCCGGCGCCGGGCATTGCGTGATATTCGCTCAATGGTGTCAAGCGACATACACCACCAAGTCATAATACACACTACGCGCATAAAAGCGCACCAAAAACGTTTCAAAAAGAGGAAAAGGAAAGGAGAAATGATTAAAAACAATAAAAAAATCCTCGGCAATCGCTCTATCAGTACTTCCCCAACACCTATTGTCTGGAAAGTTCGCTTGGTTATGGACTAGGCGGTAGAACGACACACATAAAAGCGTGTAACTATAAAGACTAACCACAAACTGCATTCCTGCGACCACCGCTGTCGACACTGAACATAAATACTAGCCGACATGCATTTACTTTGTTTGGCCGCTATAACTTTCTTATTCAGGAGTACAGGTAGGAAGGGTCCTGTATATGTATACATATATATATATATATATATATATATATAGGTAGACACGTAGGCAATATAGAAGAAAACGTATTTGTAATTTCACATCGTGTTCAACAGGGTGTTTCAATGAAAGTTTCAATGTTAAGAGCCAGGCGTCGAGAAGTCAAAAGTGGCGGTAGTGTGTCCCGTATGATATTCCATATATGGGATAGGTTTTCTTGTAAGTTGATTTTGTGCCTTAGCATGCCTTATTTTGGATGAGGCTGTGTCCTACGTTAGCTGTCCAACGTCATACACGAATTAGCTGCAGTCGGGGCGCCGCCGCACTTCGGTATGTTTTGTGATTTCGCGACCCTACATGCGACATTTCGGGCATTTCGTCAACGATTTTCAGTGTAAATTAACCGTTGTCACTAAACTTTCTTTACCGGTACGCGTTTCCTTTGTTACTTTGTTCTGCTACGGCGAACTTGCCGCCGCCAAACGGTGCTGGCGGAATTACGGATAAGCTAAGCAACACGGACAGAAGAGTCTGACAGGCCACGCACAATGCCAGGCTTAGGGGAACGGCACCTTCTGAGCTCAGTGGCAAGAATGCTTTATATGGCACTCTCGTTTACACGGGGGAGAGTTATACGAGTAACGTTCATATATAAGTTTCTGCGTCAATAACAGCTTGTTGCTTTCTCGTCGCTGTGGCTGCTCCTCAAGGTAGGATTGCCGTCGCGTCACCCCGGAGCCGTGTTGGCAACGACATAACGGCGATAGCTTAGCGTAATACGTCAGTTATCCCCATTTGCGCTCGTTTCAGAGGGCTGTCCGCCCATCATACCCCGATCCGAATGGGGCGTAGAACCCACACCAGCACCTGCTGTGGGTCCGGTGAACTACGTGATTATCCACCACACGGCTACACCCGCTTGCAGCAGCCTCAGTCAATGTAAAGCAAACATGAAAAACATCTACGACTTTCATACAAAAACAAGACACTATGTTGATATTGGGTAAGTAAATGTGTGTGTGTGTCTCTTTCTATATATGAGCAGAATATGCAGCAGCAAAAGTTTGTAGTCTAATCATAAGCAGGATAGACAGAAATAGACAAAACGAGCACGAGAGAGGAGAAGAGGGAAATATATTTATATTATATTATATATATATATACTTATATATATATATATATATATATATATATATATATATATACTCTAAGAGGCATTAGCGTAGATTTAGTTTATTATACTTGCTCGACTTCTGGTTCGTATTCGTGGACACTACTTTTACTTTGTTTTACCACAACAAAGACGTGCATCAACTCCAACTACAGGGGCAGCAATTGCGCAGTATTTTGTTAATTAGTAGTTTATAGACAAAATTGCGTTTGTCTCGAACGCATCCTTTCCGTACATCGACTGCATAAAATACGCATCTAGTCCGCCTGTTGTAGTCTCTTAATATTATTGAAGTGTGGCGTCCCTTAATATATACGCACTATACGATCGAACATTTTCACTCTGGCAGTAGGCACGTATATGCCTGTTTTGTGTATTTGTGTATGTATGTATGTGTGTGGTTGTAACATCAACAGAGACCTTGAGCCAATCACGAACCAGTACTTTCCTTTGTGTGTTTTCAGGTACAACTTTCTAATTGGCGGCGACGGTTCCGTATTTGAAGGTCGCGGCTGGGGTGTCGAAGGCGCTCATACATTACACTACAACACCGTGGGACACGGGTTCGCGTTTATCGGAGATTTTACGTCAGCTCGACCCTCAAGTCAAGCTCTCGCGTCTGCGAAAGCGCTTATCGAGTGCGGAGTTCAGCAGGCGAGTATGAAGGACGCCGTCTCATCGTCAATACTGCTTTGGCGCGATATTGCATGTGATAGCCCTAGACATGGACTGGTTAAAGGAATCATGATGAGAATAAGTTTACGTTCTAAACAAAATGGTAAAACGTAATTAATTAAAATAAGTACTATAATATAATATTAATGAATAAGGTCAATTTGAACCGGCGATTTTGTTGCTACTTTGCAGGGTAAGATCCAGAACACCTATAAGCTTATAGGTCATAGGACTGTCAGACCCACGGAGTGTCCCGGAGATGCGCTCTACGAACAAATAAAGACGTGGCCACATTTCACGAGAACTGCATAGGCTTGCGGCTGTGTAAGTGAGCAGCGAGTGACCTGATGCCTAGCCGACACAAGGCCGTCAAACAAGGCAATCGAGCTCATCCCTCAATGCAGCCCTTGCAGTTGATATGAGTATTGATACTGCTACCCTAAATGATAATAAATACTACTAAAAAGAATTAAATTGTGCTTATTTGTACTGCTTTACATATGTTTGCGTTATTTGGCAAGTACAATCAGTTATCAGACGTTAATAGAAATTAAGTGATTTTGTAGTGAGTCAATATTACGAGCACGTTATGCCACACTCGGTAACCTACACTTTTAATACGGAGCTAAAACTCCGTGTGTTGAGTACTCAGATTATAGTTTAAAAAGTCAAGTGTACGTCTTTCGAGGTTCGATAGAACTCGGCAAGAAAATAATTTTTCCCAATGGGCGGAGGCCGGGAAAACGTTTTGTTTAGGAGTGAGGATGATATTTATAAACGCAGTTATTCTGTTTTTTTTTATTTACATGTTGTGCAAAATCTACGTTGGCGTGAGAACCTTAAACCCATAAAAAGTCGAAATGTTACGTTAACGCTTTTTTGTGCAAAACCGTAATTTTTTTCCATTACGATAAAAAATGCACGTCTAACAGACTACTCTCAGGCAATAGCAAATTGAATGCCCACTATATTCGTACCAAAGTGATAATGCTGCGTTACGTAGTTGCCAAGTAATTAAGCTTTTTCGACAGTCATAGTTGTTATGTTTTACGTTGATGTTTTCACGTTCAGAACCGTTAAATTTTGCCAAGACGTTTCCGCCCCCTCCTTCCATTAGAAAAAAGTATTCTCTTGCCGAGTTCTACCAAACCTCAAAATATGTACCTAACTTTCTCATACACCCTATGCAAGTATGCATGTCTTCGCTTTCGATATGACTGTCGAATAAGCTTAGTTACTTGGCAACTACGTAACGCAGCATTATCACTTTGGTACGAATATAGTGGGCATTAAATTGCTATTGCCTGAGAGTACTCTTTTGAACGTACATTTTTGGTCGTAATGGAAAAAATTTACGATTTTGCACAAACAAGCGTAAACGTAACATTTCGACTTTTTTATGACTTGCCTTAATCTGACTAATCGCTTTTTGCTACGCAAGCTAGTAAAGTATATTTTGTTGTGCAGAATTTTGTGGTTCTCCCGCAAACGTAGATTTTGCACAACTATGTAGGTGAAAAAAGGCAGAATAACTGCTTTTATAAATGTCATCCTTACTCCTAAACAAAACGTTTTCCCGGCCTCCGCCCATTGGGAAAAATTATTTTCTTTCCGAGTTCTATCAAACCTCGAAAGACGTACAATTCTTTACGAATCACCCTGTATATATATATATATATGCACCCTGTATATATATATATAAATATATATACAATCATGCATGCATGCATATCCCTACACCTCGCACACGTATGCGCTAAAGCACATACAAATCAACCAAACAGTGTTCGTGTTTTACCACTTTAGTTTCAACTTCTGCAAATCTGCAGACGCAGAGAGTTCATGCGTTTGCTCGCACATTAAAAGCTTTTGAAGTCTCAGAAGGTCAGCGGGGCGAGGGTCAGCGGTAGCTGTCCCAACGACGCAAGCGTCGAGTGGCTAATCGCAACTCGGAAAACAAGCAAGTGAGAAGCGAGATGCCACGAAGGAGGAAGACACACCGACATAGAGAAAGGGAAAAAGAGACGGAAAGAGGGGGATGGGGGAGATGAAGAGAGAAAGAAGGGGAAGAGGAAAGAGCGTAGTGCAAAGGAGGCAAGTACCCCTATTACCAACCATAGGGAGACGCACACAGAAAAGACGAAGTGCTGAAAGCCAGTGGGAGAGAAAGCTGCTGGTAGTGATGGTAGTGGTGGTGCTGCTGCATCAAATGTGGTGCAACTGCGGGGGTGCTGCCCAGCACCCCCGCAGCTACAGCAGGAGAAGAAGCAAAAGCAGCAGCAGCAGCTGATCCGGGTAGATCGTCGAGCGTCGGGTCATCATCATCATCATCTCACCATCCCCATCCCCCCACCATCGTCATCATCATTATCACCATCATCATCGTCGTCGTCATTGTCGTGTTAAACGATTTCCAGGGTCCCAAGGGCAGGCCCAAGGACGAAGTCGTTTCGTGCCGCGGCGACGCCGCCGCCCCACGGCTGTGTCTCAGTGATACCGAGAGACGCAAGGGGATGTTGTAGTAGGAGAAGGAGGAGGAGGAAAAGGAGAAGAAAAAGGACCCGACGAAGACACCGGCGGCCTAGCCGAGCCAGGGGCGATCTGGCCGGGCTAGCTAACTGAGTAGCCGTAGTGGCCACGCTATAAGCTCTCTTGGGGATGCTTTTGCTGCTGCTGCTTCTGCTTGCTCGATCCAGGGCCCCGGGGGTCCTTCTTTTCCTCTGCCCCCCCCCCCCCCCTCCCGCACCGCCGCCACCCCCGTATAGGCGGCCTCCCGACGTTGACTGGCCCGTCCCCATCACACGTCCGTGTTGATAGGCGCCCACAGTAGAAGCTCCAACAGAAACAACAGAGGCGCGCCAGTAGCAGTCTTTCCTCCAGCTCCAGCCCTCTACTATTCGGTCATCTTATACAACGAACGATAGAAATTTGACGACGGCCTTGGCCGCTCTGTCTCCCTCGCTCTTTTTCTCTCTCTTTCTCTCTCTCTCCGCGTCGGCGTTCGGTTTCTCCAATTCTCGATCGACTTGCCTTGGCTTCCCTGGATGTCGTTGTCGTTTCCTGTCCGACACCTAACAGACGTCCTGGACGCGCGTCTCGGTGCGCAGCCCAATATTTCACATCAAAACCGAAACTGGAGCAGTTGATGCAACGAAACGCATAAAAAGTAAAACTACACTCGTCACGTTGAAGCGACGCTATCAGCGACACACGTATGTCTAAGTATGCATATGCCCGTATACGTATGTGTTTTTTATAACTTGTCGGGCTTATTTATCGTGCAATACACACTTCATTTAGGACATTTGTGGGCTGTTTTGCCTAGGGAATAGCATAGTTTGAACTCTGGAGTGTAAACATTTAATACTTTTTTTTCATTTGTAGGAGTTGTTTGCGGTTAAAAGCAGTAGCATCCATTTACTTTGTTGGGTCAACTGGGTGCTAAAGTAGACCTAGAACAAAGCAACTTAAGTTTAACATTAACTTATGAAATATTTGAATACAACGAGTTGTTTGAAATATTCTGCTAGTTGATAAGCTTATTCCCAGCGGTATACTTAGCATTGCATTTCGATGCTCGATAGGTAATTTGTATTCTACGTAAGTTGTATAAGGTCGAAAACGATTCTATTTATGAAAGTTAAATTATACATCTGCAAATTGGGCGTGCAGTAGAATCTTAAGTGGCACGTTTTCTTTTTTAAATAAATATACATATGTAAGTTTAACAAAAAAAACTGTGAATAACAGAGTATTATGGGCCGAGTATACGTAATTCAACGGTCTGGTTCCGTGGAAACGGCGTACAACGCAAAGGTGGCATCACCCTATAGCACTAGAAATCAGTGATATTCGACATTATCGAACGTCAAAATCTCCCAGGAAAAGAAAAAGAAAATATAAGCGAAACCCAACGTGTAACTAAAAAACTTATACAACTAGCCAAATGCGACGTTAATCTAGTTGTTGCTCACAGGCTAGACAGAAATTCGAATGCGTGTAAGGATGCACCTGTGTGATTGTCTGCGTGAATTACATTAAAAACAAATGGCCTTAAGAAGGAAATGAAGGGGGCAGTACGCCAAACCAATTACAGGATACCTGACAATCATAATGCAAAAAGATGACAAACCAGAGGCTGAAATAGTTAGTTGTGAAGATAACCTAATACACCTCCGAAATGAATTGATCAGTAAGGGTTCTTTCTATCCGAGACAACTCATTCACAAATATTTCGTATGAGTCAAATTCAAGTAGAAAAATGATTAGAGTGTATCAACTCCACCCAGAGCTCATTGTAAACAAAAATAAGTTAGGAAGCTTGTTAATGGCAGGTGAACAGCTGTTCTGGACAGTGGAAATGTTGATCGGGTGTGCCACCATCCACCAAATTTGATTTTAATGAATACACAAATCAACATTCATAAAGCCTATAAAATGTTGATTTTGCAACCAGTGAATTGAATAATTGCGAGTGGGCTCGAGTCAGAGTTAACACTACCTCTGGCATATTAGAGATGAACTCAGTATAAAAATCTCTAAATAAAGTCGCGTCCGATATTCATAAATTCTTTAAAAAATTTACTGATCAAATTTGTAAGTGGGAGTACTAATAGACTCATAACTAGGTGTCATAAACATAACACTCTGGCAGACAATATATAGGCGGTCAAGTATTTGGATATAATGAAGAATTAAGGGTATGAGTAAAGTTTTAAAGGTATTACAAGAATGGAACCAGATTCAGCTATCGACCATGTATTCCGTAGTTTTCAAACATGAATGGTCCCGATATAAACTCTACAGGCAGGGCCGATCACGCTACCCTGGCAATCTCGATCTTCGGAATAACCAGAACAAAAGTTAATTATATCACGACAAAAAATATATATAGCCTTGAACAGGTCAGTGACATATCACACTCAACTAACTGGTCATCTAATTATAATCTGATCTAATTACTGCTGCAACATTCCTAACTGAAAGTTCAAAATTAGATTATGCTTTAAAGAAATAGCTGTACGACAAAGCGATCATAGGCCAAGGAAACCATGGATGTCTCCAGCCAATGTGCATACACTGGAGTATAGAAATAAGCTTTTCCGTGAGGCTCGTCATCTGGACCCTTGCTACCCGGATATATCAAAGTTTAAGTTCAAAACACCATTCTCAACTAAAGTGCTGCACGCTATTAAACTTCCATAAAGCTCAGCAACAAAATATGGTATCTTATTGTACGACGCTTCATTCAAGTCGAATATCAAACCAAAATTAACTCTTTAAAAAAATATGCGTACGAAGTATATTTAAAGTAGTCTTGTGACACAATATAGCAGGCACCGCTCCTTTTTTTATTGAATATATGTTACAATAATTTTCATCAGAACTATTTTCGTTTTACTTCGCTGACCGCTTTACCGCCTCCCTATTGGGGCTACTAATAGAGCTTATTCTAAGGCTGCAAACGTTGTTGTAGCACACCCATATACAGGACATTTGAGAAATTATTCGATTCCTCATTATCGCCTGGTAAGCATCAATGTCAGATTTCCCCATTTGTTTAGATCTATAAAAGCTAAATGTAATAAGGAATTTAAACCAAACTTATTTTCGACGGATATATTAAAACTTGTGTATTAAGATGAGTCTTGCAGCATATTTAAAACATTACAAATCTAATTAACAACGTTATACAATGTGTAGGATGTTAGCACACTCGCAAGGACGGACAGACACGGGCGATAGTGTATTTGTCCGTTCTTGCGGATAAAAACAAAATGTTCTAAATTGCTACAATTGTAGAGTACAATTGTTGTATTATGGAAATTTTAAGCCTAACGAGGAATTATTAAATTTAAATAAATTTGCCGTCCTAAAAAGACGGTCTTAAAAGAATTATATATATATATATATATATATATATATATATATACAGGTGGTTCAATAAGTTCTTAGAATGAGCTTTTTAGAATTCGAATTTTGGCGCTTCCGCCGCTAATAGGAACTGCAACTTTTCGACTGCCAGCGGTCAAAATATTATGATGATTGGCCGTTGCGATTTCGTTTGATCGCTTTTCCCGTGCAACGTATCGGCGTGATTTTGAAAAATTGAGAAAAAAGAGTTTCGAGTGGTTATCAAGCATTTTATTTCAAAGGTTGGAATGCGACCCAAGTGAAAACTGAGTTAGACGAGGTGTACGGTGACTCTGCGCCATGTTTTGCCACTGTTTCCAACTGGATTAATGAGTTAAAAAAAGGTCGAAGGAGCACCGGGATGAACTACGTTCAAAACGCCCAAAAACGGCAACTGATTAGGAAAACGTGGAAAAGGTGCGGAAAATCGTTGCCGCAGATAAGCGAGTGAACATTAGGGAGATAGCGGAGGCCTTGGGGATCAGTTTGGGTAGTGTGCATTTCATCCTGCACGAAAACTTGAAGATGAAAGAGCTCAGAGAAAAATGGCTGCCGCATTTGCTCAACCAAGGCCAAAAAAAACGCGCCTGTTTTCGCTTCACAGCGAAATTTGGCCAAGATGTCGAACAATCCGTCGGATTTTTGGCGCAGATTCATGACCGTCGATGAAAGCTGGGTCCATCACTATACTCCCGAGACCCAAGAAGCATCTTGCCAATGGTGTGCACCTGATGAAGGACCTCCGAAGAGGGTCCGGACAACGGCATTGACCGGGGAAAGGTGATGGCTACAGTTTTTTTAAGACCAACGTAGAATAATGCTGGTCGACTACCTTGAGAGCGGTAAAACGATCACAGGAGAATATTAGGCAAGACTGTTAGACTGCCTTTAGCAAGAACTCATCGTGAAACGGCCCGCTTTGCAGAAGAAGGTTGTCCTGTTTCACCAGGACAATGCTCCTGCACACAAGTCCCGGCAAGCATCAGCAAAACTGGCCCAACTGAGGTTCGAACTTATTGAACAACCTTTCTATTCTCCAGACCTGGCCCCCTCTGATTATTTCCTCTTCGGACATTTGAAGAATAGTCTCGGTGGAAAGCGTTTTTCCACCAATGAAGAGGTTAAGGCTGCTGTCAATGCCTATTTTCAGTCTAAAGACGCGGAATTCTACTTAAGAGGTATAAAAGCTCTGAAATCTTGGTGGAAAAAGTGTATATATATATATATATATATATATATATATATATATTGAGAACAGGAGAATTCTGAAGTTTTTAATGGCAAATAGCGGCATCTTTGTTTTTGTTTGGTAAAACATTCGAATTGTTTTTCTTAGAAACAATAGTATGAGAAAATACAGGCGAGCATAAGCATGTCGATGCTACAACCGATGCACCTAAAATCGGGCTGCGTAATGTTATCTTGTACCGCTTCCAAGTAGGATTAAATCCACAAGAGTACTTGGAAAAGTCTTTGTTGACCATTGGGGACAAAGCCCCGTCTCTGGAAAATGTGTAAGGATAGTACAAAATACTTCGAACTTGTCGAATACTTCTTGGTTGGTGCGGATAAACCCGGTAAATAGCACAAAACTGATGATTGAATTGTTATTAAGTGGCATAGTAGTAACCGATTGGTACATCGCAAAATGCCTACTAGGGACATTTTCATTGCGATCACCAGGAGCAGCTGTGAAGCGTCTTTTAGGCGATGGTTCTTTCTCTTTTGACAACAACGCGCCGGCTCACCGGCACACTTAGATGTTTTTCTCGCGCATCTGGAGTCACGCTGGTGAAGCATTGAGTTTTTTTTAGCCGAGTTGGCACGTTAAAATTTCCTTCCTCGTTCCAATATTCAAGCAAAATCTTGAGAGGAAAAGGTTTTCATTCACGCGGTGCTTGAAGCTATATCTGTGTAGCTATAATACGCATTTTAAAGGTATTTTTAAATAGTAGCAAAGATCCGCCGCCTCAAGGGATGCATATAATGACGAAAATGACGATGGTGTATAGAATTGGTGGAAACTAAGTCGAAATCTAAATCATGAGTCCCTCAGAAAAAAATACTAATTTGACTTTTATTGAAAATTTAAAGAGAACATTTGCCAGATCCTCACCTATAAAAGGTTTGGTCTCTTTAAGTCGTTTAAGATTTAAGTCAACAACATCTGTACAATTACACAACAAACTATGTTGAGCATTGCACCGTGTAGCGATACAACATGGTATGCTACATTGAAGCCCAAGCCGTTTTGCATCTTTCACAATGGATGTATTTCCAACTGAAATCAGATAATAATGACTACGTACCGCTGTATCTACAGGCAGCAAATAAAATCATTTACAGCGGTCGTATACATGGTTTGTTTGCAACTTTCGACGGCAGTGCACAAACGAGTGCATTTAAGGGCTGTGCCGAAACGGCACGTATTAGTATGACAGCGGAGTGGCGCGCTACTCCAGTAAGCTTGCATTAAGTGACACGTAATTACAGCCATCGGAAAAGAACGCGGCAAAGACAGGCCAGACGGTAGTAGCAAAGTAGAACGACCTCTTATGTTCGGCGTTTCGAAGCACCGACCCATTCGCTACAAACCAGCCGAAGAAAGTCGCTGAAAATCCCTTGGCACTGCTGCTAGAGTGTCAATGCTGGTATGCGGACACAAAGCGTTAAACACTTCGTAGCTCGTTTAGTCGAGCGGAATTTACGAATTTTCCGCGAACCGCATAGTAGCCGCACACAATAAGCGTGAAATCAGAAGAATTAGAGTCTAGTCCGGCTCAATGATGAGACAACATGGCGTTATCGTGAGAGACAACGCTTTCTCGTTTCTGTTGATAGCTGCAAACGGTGCGGTTGAGTTCACTCTAGTCCTGCTACCAGGTTGTCAACAACAGTGACACCAAACAGTGTTTGTGTGTAGTTTCCCTAGGTCCGTAAAATATACGCACTATTTGCAAGCAACAGCCGCAAACAGCTGCTATGACGATCACACTAGCAACAAGAAGATCAGCCATGTTAGCAGGTGATAAATCAATTACTGGTCACAACGCTATTTTAAACGATATACTGGTCACAGTGCTATTTAAACGAAAAGCGGATAAATGAAATTTTTAGCAGCAGCCGCAAACTGCCCAGCTTTATGGTGCTAAGTTTAAGCTTGAGAACGCTGAGACGATGCATTCTACATCAGTAGAGTCCCCTGTGTCCGCCGTGTTTGACGAGAATGGATGGAGGTTGAGAGGCACGTCTGAATGATAGTGGCTGAAAGAAGTCAAACAGGGCTATAATAATGTCCCATGTTCCGCAGACTCTTCGCGGTCATCTTCTCTCTTCTTCACTACGCTAAACGCTGGAGTTCAAGTTCTCCACAAACTAAGTGAACGGAACAAGGCAAATCGGCTTACCGTTGCTCGCCGCTTAACGCTTCAGTAGAGGAAGTTGAAGAAAAACTAGTTGAGGGTTGCGAACAGATCGTGAACAACGATGAAAACTGCCTAATTGATTAATATTGTTCTACTGTTTTTAACAAGACGCGCCTTGGTACCAGCGGAAATTGCTCAGTCTAGTGTGTATATATATATATATATATATATATGGTTTTTATATGTGTATACAAATATATTTAGATTAAAGAAGTGCATTACATATATGCGTGTGTGTGTTGGCGGAACGAAGTGAAGGAAACGGCCGGCGATAGGTTCTATCCAGGCGCGAAATGTACTCTTTCAAAGCAAACTTTCATGTATAAAATTCATTGATAAAAAATGTCACATACAGAAAACATGTATATATACGGAGAGAGAGCGAGAGAATGAATACGCCAGATAGAGCTATTGGCGCGCATCCTTCAAAAGAATTTAGCTTATTGGCCCTAGAAAACGCGTAAGTCTGAATAGACGATACTCTCGCCAAAAGCACAACAGTGCATTGAAATGGAAATGTAACAACAACAACAACCAAGATCAATGGCCATACCGTACAATAGTGAACAAGCATATTGAATTTCATTAAGTTGCTACAACATCAACGTTAGCCGGCTGTGTGACCTCAGATGAAGGCGACTATGGTGAAAAGTATATAAATATATATATATATATATATATATATATATATATATGTGTGTGTGTGTGTTTTTACTGTAATTAGCTGTTTGCGTCGCACACTGAAGGCATACTACAAACGTCCTGGTTATGTAGGTTAGAGGACCACTAGGTTTTTACTGGGTTTGATCGATCCCACACAACCCACACGAACGGACGGGTGTGTTTGATTGTATGATTTGTTTTTGTTCCAAGCCCCCAGTAAAAAAAAATGCGTCGATGCGAAAAGTCGCGGTTCAAATTCGAAGCGCGGGAGGTTTGTTCGCTTCGTAGCTTCGTTGGCCTGCCCTTTACGTGCGATATTAAGCGATCGTTCGCCGACGTTAAAAACGCGCACCTCCTATGGGTCGAAAGTACGCCGTCATAGTGGCGTATGACAGTGGAAACCTGCAAGCAGCAACGGCGTCGGCAGCAGCGGCGGCCGTGACGCGCGAGCCGTTGAATGCACGAGTCGCCGAAGCAGTGAAAACCACGCCTTTTGATGAAACGCCTTCATCGCCAATGGCGATCTTTCTCAGGTCAATGAAGAACTTGAACAGAATTCTCTCGACTGCCAGCTGGTTCCGCCGCTGTGGCAGCTGGCTGAGCTTTTTGTTTCGCTCCTCGCTGCTTGCTGCATAACGTGACCCCGAGATACGCAATTGAAAGCATTATTCATATATATATATATATATATATATATATATATATATATATATATACGTATAAAATATATATATACATATATATATATATATATATATACGTATAAAAATATATATATACATATATATATATATATATATATCGGTATGAGTTCGACGTTAATATATTGTGGTTTATGTTACTTAAGAAAGCGTTAGAAGAGGCGTTGCTGCATGGTGTGTTGATACTACGTAAGTTTTTCGCCCTGTGTCTAACAGTGAAAAGAGCTTTGAACGCTTCATAAATTTGGGCTTTGGGTTTTGTGATCGAGCGGCAAGCATACAGGGATGTATGGACAGACCCTCTTACTGCTGCGATAATAACGCCACTAGCACAACAACAACAGCAAAGAAGACGACGACGACAACAATAGCTACCGAAGGGAAACAAACAAGTAAGCAAGTAACGAAATAAAACAACAACAACAGCACAAAAACAATAAACGTTAAAAAAAAGAACATAATAACGACAAACGAAATAAAAACAACTATCGAACCATTCACACCTGCACCAAAGCAGAAATCTCGACAAACAAAACAGAAAAAAAAACAACAACCGCCAAGCGTAAAGACAATGATTATGGTGTGACCACTTATGACACATTGCAAACAGGACAGATGTTAGCAACGGTCCACACCGTTATGAAAAAAAACATTGGAGCCGTCTTAAGCATCGCCAATATGCGTCTATACGTGCTAACCATTATCGGCTCGGCTATTGGCTACTGGGTCTGAGATTTGAGGCAGGTAGGATTGGAGTGTGATGTGCTGAGGATGCTTCTCGGTCTGAGTTGTTTGGAGGCAGGTGAAGTTGGGGTGTAAAGTGCGGACGGTGTTTCCGGCTCTGAGACTGGAGGGCCGGTGTGGTTCAGGTGTAAAGTGCTGAGGGTGCTCCTGGGTCTTGGAGATTGGCGGCCATTGTAGTTGGGGTGTGTGTGAAGTGCGCCTAGCGCATTCAATCCACAGCAAGCCACATTAAGCGCTGACAGTACACCGGCCGACAATGCAGGCAATAACGGTCTTGTTTCGTATATGATTGGCTTTCGCTCTAACAGTTACAGAATTACCAGAACGATGGTCACCGTCAAACTACGTAGAGAAACATTGAACACGAGATCTCGAAACTGTGTGAGAGTGAGAGAGAGAGCGAGAGAGACTCGGCTACATTGATAAAGAATTACAGTGGGGGAGAGAAAGAGGAATATAATAGGATACGTAGGCGAAAAATCAGCTCACCAAGCCACAATGAGTTTCTGATATAATAGGCATACCTTCTGTCTGTCTTAACGGTCTGGCTGTAACCGCTCATCTTCTCTAGCATTCCAGGCGGCTGCAGGTACGAATGTCCTCGTAAATTAGGATGAAGTTCACTAAGACAGATGACTATCTACCTCACCCGAGCAACGATATCGTCACGTGTCAATCTGATCAGTAGAAGTAAGACGGTACACGATTTCCGTCCCAGCGGCGGGATGCGACGAGCTACGCGTAATAGCTATGACCTAACGGGTTCACCCACTGGAAGGTTTGCAACCTATGACTGCTTGCCCATTGAAATTACTAGAAGTGATTGATTGAAAACTACTAGAATGGCAGGCAGTGCATCACCGTGCATATGAAATGACCCCTTGTAAGCGCTTTATTGCATTATGAGACTACTGTGGGGGGGGGGGGGGGATACCTCACTGGTTGATTTAATCGCATTGCAAACCATACATACACTACTAGTTAATACTCTCGCTGGACATTCAGCGGAGTAACGCCGCGTCTGTGTGTGAAACTCCGTTAAACTGGACCCGGCCCGATCAGAAGGATGTGTAACAACGCGTTTTCGTTCACTTGATTCAATGTATATGCTCATACGAATATATTTAGCAACTTATACAAACATGCACACAATGCGCAAATTTGAATTGAATTGAAATAAACATGTAACAAATATAACCACAAAGCATACGTTTTGTAGCACTTAAGTGCCACGTTGCGCTGAACGCGGCTGAGTGTCAGCAAGGTTGTCATAGCTATACTTCTTAGTGTTGTTGTTGTTGTTGTTGTTGTTTCTGTAAGTGTTCCTGTTGTTGCTGCTGCTGTTGTTGTTAAAGTCGACACCGACCATGTTCTTATTGTAGTTGTTGCTGTTGTTGTTCTCCTGGTCTTCTTTGATTTCGTCGACGTCACCTTTTTCATTTTCGGTGAAATAGAATCGTCTCAATGCGTTGTTGTTGTTAAAGCGTCCTAACAATAGATGGCTAAACATCAATCGCCACCAATACACACACGTACCGGCGAGCAGAGCGGAATAACGGTGGACAACCATGCGATGGCTGCGATTCATTGTAGCATTCACGTCTGCCGCTGCTGCTGCTGCTGCGCCTACTGGTTTTGGTCATTCTGCCATCGTTCACGTGCTTGGCTTTGTTCTGTTTTTGCACTGCGTCTGCCTTTATTATTTGTATTATTATTGTTGTTGTTGTTTGTGCTGTTGTTATCTTGTTGTTGTTGCTGTTACATAGCTTGATCTTATTGTTGCTGTTGTTACAATTATTGTTGTTCTTACTTTTTTTAATTAAATGTATGTTACAACCATTGTTGTTCTTACTACTACTACTACTACTACTACTATTGTTGCTACTATTGCTGCTGCTCCTGCAGCAGCTGTTGTTGTAGTGGTGGCTTTGGAGGTTATTCTTATTGGTGCCCTTGCTGCTGCTGCGTTGATGCTGATCGTAATGCTAAAATATCTTATACTACTGCTGATGACCACCATGATGATGATGGCGATGGTGATAGTGATGATGATGGTAACGATGGTGATAATGATGATGATGATGATGGTAACGATATCGTTTAGGGCGGCGTTCATGGCGATGTCGTCATGCAATGACCACATCATAAGTCCAAAGGGTGGTTTCCAGATCCCGGCGACAAAGTCGCTGCGGCCGCCAGCCTCCCATCATTACTATCAATACTGCCCTGCTGCTGCTATTACTAGTAAAGTAAAGTTTTCGGGCTGACCCTCAGCCAAGGTTTAACGTCCACGGAACTGTTTTTCACATTGCTTCATAGACGGACCCCCATAAATACAAATGTGCAACGGTGGGGCTCGAACCCGCGCACTTGCTATGTGTCTCCTCCGGTCGCGAGGCGCAGACGCCTGCCACCACGCCACCGGGCTCGACGCTGCTGCTATTACTACTACTACTACTACTACTACTACAAACGCTTCGACTTATTCAAGCATGATCCCGCCTACCACAATACGTGCACCCGTATTACGCTTCACGCTTCGTGAAGGCATGAAGGCCTAAGCGCGAGGACGACGCTCTGTACCGCACTCCCGCCCGCGGACAGCACCCTTCCCTATCGTCGCCGGCACGGTACCATCATCATTGCCGTTATCGCCGCCGCTGTTGCCACGGTCGCTGCTGCTGTTGCTCCCGCCCATGCCGACGTTAATTGTTAATACAGATAGATATATAAGGAGATGAAGTCAGAGATGAAGTCCTCTGTCGATGACGGCAAAAGCAAACGACCAGACACCAGGCAGCTGGCTGAAACCCCTTGCGGCGAGTTGTGTTGCGTCCGGGTTGTGCTACTGACTGCTGCACAAAGTGAACTTCACGAAGAGTGAACAGAGAACCGCGACGAAGTCGAGACGGCGGTCGACGAAAGGTGGAAGGACGAAGTCGATTGAAGGCGTTAAATAGAGAGAGAGAGAGAAGGAGAGACAGAGACCGGGCACCTCAGCGTGTGCAAGTGTTCGTGTTTCGAGATTCCTCAAGGCGTCCTTCGGTGCGTGTGTGTGAGTGTGTCAGTTCGAGAGTGTGCCTGGGTCTTCGTGCCGTGGATACATGCAGCCATGGTAAGTCGAGACTGTGAGATTAGTAAGAGAGCGTTTTTAAATATTACGACATCAAACAACAACAATACTAACAAAGTTGCCGTTAGAACGGAACCGGGGGTGACCCAGTGCAGCAGCGGAATCTATATATATATATATATATATATATAGAGAGAGAGAGAGAGAGAGCAAAAGAGAGATAACGGCCGCAATTGTAACGGGGAGGTAAAAATACCCGACTCGAATAAACCGCAATCAGATAGCAGGGCGCAAAGGTAGTTTTGGCAACGGTGAAACAAAGTGACGTCTGTTCCCTTTAGTCAAGCACAGCAATACACGATGTGCTCTTTGACCAGCTCTCAACCTTCAGCTGTATCAGGATTGCAAACAAAGTGAGAAACACCTGTATACATATATATATATATATATATATATATATATATGCCAACCCATCAAAGCGGAAAGTTTCTATTCGTGTGTACATATGTGTGCGAACCGGTTGGAGGAGAATGCCGTTATTTGTCCATGAGCCTAGAGTTTAATACCGACATTTCACGTACTATGGAGAGCTGCAACGACGCGTTATCCTGGCAAAAACTAATTATATGTATACAGCATAGAGATCACAGTTGAGACGATTGAATATATACTCGTATATATATATATATAAGCCAGATGTCCATATGATAGACGTGCCATTGAAAAAATAAAAACGTTTTTGTTCTCTTTTTTTTGGCAAAGTTGACTTTGGGGTCTTGCCGGCTAGATGTGGCCATCGGATTCATTGTCGCTGTCTGCCTGTTGGACGTGGCCGTTCTGGCAGGACATCTTCGGGGCGGTTTCGGTGGCGGAGGCAGGCATGAGAACTACGGCCCTCCGGCGCCGTATCAGTTCGGCTATAACTCGCAGGACGCCGAAGGTTCGCACGGTCACAGCCAGAGCTCGGACGGCCGCCGGGTACAGGGTCACTACGTGATTCAGCTGGCCGATGGCCGACACCGAAAGGTCGAATATCACGCTGATGAGACGGGTTTCCACGCGAAGATCGTCACCAACGAGCTCGGCACCGAGTCGAAGGATGCAGCTGACGCCACGTACCAGTCGTCGGCGATCACCGGCCATCAAGCCGCCATCCAGTATGGCCCCGCTCCCAGTGGTGGCGGTCGGTCGACCTATGCCGCCAAAAGGACACACCAAATGGTCCTAACCTATATGTATATTTGATATATATATATATATAGATATTTATATATATATATATATATATATATATATATATTCGCATATCTATAGGCCCTAATATACATACATGCCAATTTGTATACACGTACACACCGCATGTAAAAGAAAGCGCAAAAACGTAGGTATATGCACATACGTATCTGTAAAAAATGTATGTACATTACATATCTATAAAAATGTCTACATAACAATAATATATATATATATATATACATATATATATTCGCATATCTTTAGGCCCTAATATACATACACATGCCATTTGTATACATGTACACACCACATGTAAAAGAAAGCGCCAAAAACGTAAACGTAGGATATGCACATACGTATCTGTAAAAAAAAATATGTACACTACATATATATAAAAATGTCTACATAACAGTAACATATATTAGACATTAACATATAAATATATAAATATATATATTAGAACGAACATAGTCAAGAAAGAATATGCAATGAAGAAAACATAAATTTGCACTGCAGATCAAGGCAAGTAGTTGTCATCAAGTGTGGTATAACAAATGATGCAGAGATAACATTTGCCCTATCAGGATGCTAAATCTTAAAAATTCTTATTTCCCTCGTCTATTATATTATGTATCGCAAACTGTCTGGAAGCTACGCACTTGTATACCTAAAGCCGCATAAGTAAATGGTCAAAATGTTTTCACTAATGGCGTAAGAACCCCGTCGAATTTAGACAAATAATATAATAATCTCTTCGTCCATTACTTTCTTGTCTCATAATTGACGTCAGTACACTGCTACATAACAGTGCAATTCAATAATTTGACATGTTCGTTTAACAATACATATATAGACTGTTATATTTCTGTGCTTAGCATTTGTATTTTTTTAAATCAAAACTTTATTATATATTTTATTTATTTATATTTAAAAAAAAAAAAAATATTAGATATATATATATATACTATATATATATTATATATATATCTCTATATATCTATGTATATACCAAATAAAGACAGGTCCTAACGGTATTTTTAAATTTTTAAATACTAGTTCTCAACTGGTGATACAATGCCGTATGTCGTGATTTCACGTCAAAGGAATCTAATATCATATGCTCGGTTACCATTTGATAGGGCTAGCTATGACATATGATGAACTTGACCGTTCCTTCATTGAAGAGCTTAGCTGAACGAACCACTTAACTTAATAAGAGCGAGAAATAAAAATCCTAAGATTCCCTAAGACTCTCGAGGTTGCTCCTTTCAGACACGTTTGCCGCAAAGCTCGTCCCCCCAAATAACTTATGCGTGATCCGCTGACCATACATCTTGGCCATTGTGTTTTCAGAAGCCAATGAACGCTTGCCTTACAGGCGAATCTCATTAAACCCATACTTGACGTTGAGGACTTTAGAGACATTCCCTGTTGCCACCAATAGGAGGCAAAGAGTACAAACTTGGGGAAAAGCACAGCAACTGACTCTCTTCATTTTTATTGCGTTTCTAGATGCCCGACTATATTACCACATGAAAGGACACTAATGTTGATGTTTATTCGCCATTATTGGTAGATTTTCACAATATTTACGGGTCATTCCGCTCAAGTACGTCAATTTCAGCAGCTGTTAATGAGCTGGTGTTCAGTTCTATACATTTCATTACGTGATATCGATGTCGATGTCAATTTTGCCACAATAGTTACAAACACATTCGTTGATTTGGAAACATTTTCCCTTTAGACAAAGATATTGGTGGTATCCGTGTCAGGTTATTTTGCAGATCACTGTTTGTTGCAGATTTTTTTTCCAATCTGTTGCCGAGAAAAGCGGGCCCGTCGTAAATTTTTTTATTACAAAACGTTCCAGTTTGCGTTCTCTATATTGCCTGTATGCCTCAACGCTTTGTGATTAAACTGGTAATTACGGTGCTCTAGGTCTTATATTAGTGTAGGCTCAGTGCACATTTGCCGACCAGCGTAGATGAGGCAGTTTCTGATAAACTGCTCGTTTAAGAAACATAGTTATAATCTTGTCGACATTTTTGAGGTTGTCTAATGTTAGCTTGGAGGATATAGGCCTAAGACATATGTCACTGTGGAAAGGAATTTGAGCTTAACTATAGTGATGTGCAGTTTTTTAAGGTCATTTGCCGGAGATGCTTCAACACCATGTTAAGAACACCGCCTTCACTTTCATTTTTTCAATATGCCTAGTAACACACAGTTGGTTGTCAGTGTTAAACCCAAGTATCTTAAGTCATTGACCAACTCTATTGCATGCCCACTTACCTTATGTCATAGTCACCTTGGGCATATGCTCCTCCTCTGCTAAAACGCATATTACCAATATTACAAATGAACTAGTGTAATTGTTGAAATTAAATATTATCATACTACTTTTGCACGTAAAACCAAACGTTGGTGACAGTTAGGGGAACTAAACGTTTTCCGAGCGTTTCCAAGCATTGCCTGGGTTTGTGCCATTTCGATCAAATATGTGAAGGGAATCAAAAAACAGATTAAGGGAACTATACCCCTTTCCCAATGTTCTACACCCTAGCGGGAAATCATTGCGAGACACCTCACAAAGTTTTTTACATACTAAATGCGAAACCCTGTTCAACCTGTATTTACAATGCACCGGTCCACATGCCACAGAACTCTTAGAGATGACACAAACTTAGGGCATGCTCATAAACGCTCGCCAAAATAGATGGTGTACAACCCTATAGATTCCTTTGGCGTTTCAAGTCGAACAACATTTAGTGAAAGCCTTGCCTCAAATTATTATTACTAATTGCCATTACCCAAACCAAATTAGCTAATGGTTGCCAAGTGCCTCGTTAATGAACCAAACAGGACGCCCCTGGGTACAGAGACGTGAGTTGTAGTTGCAGGGTTGGACGCCTCCTAGTGACGACCCGCCGGTAAACGGAAAAGACCCCGAGGGGTTCTCCTTGAGGTAGCTCTTCCGGCCAAGAGCCAACCCAAAACACGGGAGTACCTATGACTCTCTTTCCGGCGTGGTCTGCTGGCGCGCGACCTTCCGCGTGCTGCGGGACCCACATGAAAGTTGGTCAGACAGTGCGAATTCCCAATAGTAACACTCCCGGGGCCACTTAACGGTGGCTTAATGGGGGGCAAGGCATACGATATCGGTAGGATGAGAACGAATTATATTGTCATTCTGTCGTGGCCCCATTCGAGGGCTGTTAAGACTACGCCAATACGGGGGAACGTGCTGCATAGTTACCGACGGCCGGACGGTTAACGGCCCATTGGGTACCGACCGGGACGCCTGCTGCCTTGGCTTAATAGGCATAATGAAAGCGAAGTGGCAATATGAACGCAGACCGCCTGTCAAGAGGACCATCTGGCCCCGCAGCTGCCCTTCGCAGCGGTGGAGTACCTCTGCTCTGGAGTGGGTCGAAACCTTCTTCGGGGGGAGAGTAATATTCTGGGGTGTAACGCGGAAATCGCGAGAGTGGATCGCGTCTAATCGGTAGGGGCGAATAGTGTGGTACCCTCCATCCCGAACCTTGATAGGGGGGAGGGTGGGGGAGCTGCTGGCCTTGTCTATTCGGGCTGACGGGCACTCCCGCAAAATGTCCGCGCGTACCTCCGCGGCGGCGGGAGTGTAAGTATTTCTCTCTTTTGCTGTTAGTTCAGGTGCTTCCCTGGAATGACTCCGATTTATATGTATATATATATATATTATATATATATATATATACATATATATTTAAATTCTGATGAAGGTTAAATTAAGTAAGTTAATATATTTATACATATTGTACATAATTACTCGAATATACATGTATTTGCTCGTCCACAGTTAGTGTTGATTGCCAGATATAGTGTATATATATATACCATTTCATTTCCGGACTTTCCGGGGTTGCCATTCTACAATGCGCCACTCGTGCTTTACAATTGCGTTCTCACTTCGAGCTACATATACCTCGTGTCGCGTTTTCACGGCAAGAATGTTGTTTTGTATTTGTGTGTTAGATATATATATATATATATATAAATATAAATGCATATATTATATATATATATATATATATATTATATATGAGTATATATATCATCTATATATATCAGAAGCTATATTATCCTATACTTATCTATATATATGTATTATCTATATATATCTATCTCTATATGTATCTATCTATACACTGTTTGCATTTTTGCTTTATATATACAAACAAATATGTATATATATATATGTATACTATATTGTTTGCATTTTCCAATTCTTTTTGCAGCCTTATATCTCAGTCGTTAACGCAATTTTCTTCAACTGGGGCAGCTGCTCGGAGAAGTTTTGTTTTCGGAGTAAGAGTGAATTACTAAAATGTGTGATGCTAGTGTTGTTGCCCGACAAAGAAACACAAAATGTGCGAGGACAAGACAGCCAGACCTCCTAAAAAGAAGCTAACACTTTTATGTTGGTACGAAAATTCTGTTTCTGAGGACATAAGAGACGCCGACTGGAAGATGCGACATGGACGTTTTAGAAGTGAATTCGCAAAAATAAAGCATTTTATTCGCTTTTACGTCCAATACCTCAAAGTCATGTTTCTACACGATTTGGCAGCGCCGGACGAGCGTGGTTGCGAGAAATTAAGGTGTTTCGGCGGGCATGTCGAGATTGAGTACATTGTAATCAGATATAGATATATATGTATATCTATATAGATATATATATATATATATACTTTATATAATGTATGTATATATTTTATGTATATCTATATATATTATATCTCTTCTCTCTCTATCTATATATCTCTCTATCTCCCATCCCTATATATCTCTCTATCTATCTCTCTCTCTTACTCTCTCTATCTCTCTCTCTCTCTCTCTCTCTCTCTCTCTCTATATCTCTCTCTCTCTCTCTCTCTCTATATCCTCTCTCTATTTATGTCTCTCGCCTATATCTCTATCTCTCTCTCTCTCCCGGGTGCTCCCTGAATCGTACCTCCCCCCTAGCGGTCTAGTACACTCGCCCAAAAAAATATATATGTCCATTCGTTTCTGAGGCCTCACTGCATTGCCTGTTGGCGCCAAATGCCTAAAACTGCCATCTGCGAAGGCGGATAAATGTGAATGAAAGTGCAAATTGAGAGTTTCCTCAACGAGTTCTGAAAGAAATCCGACGTTGTTGTGGCTAATCGAATATTTCCACCATTTCAATCAACGAACGAGCCTCTCGAAAATGGTTTGCCAAGTTCCTTGGAAAACATGAAATAACTTCTGAGATCTCACAAATCGAGTTCCTCACAACTGAGTGACGCCAACAAGTTGGAGCGCATGCGCGCCTACACTTCTCTCCTCAAGCGCGACAGCCAGTTTCGTTATCATCGTTTGGTTACCTGCGACCAGAATCTTTCCGTGCTTATATTCTCGAACAGAGAGAGAAGTCAAGTCGGCAGTTCCTAGAGTCAAGCCAAGCAAAACCTCCACTGAAATATCCGTAGTACATATATATATATATATATATATATCAAGCTGGAACCAAAATTCCAGAGCTGATGCGAGAGAGAACCGGCCATTTGATCGACGATATTTGCTAAACGGACATGTATGCATTTTTTAAACGTATAGGAAACCTTAAGCTAAGCGAATATTTAGCTTAACGTCGATACTGCATATGAGTTCGGCCTGACGCTGGCGTTACGAAGCTCAGTCGATTGGTTGGCTTGCGACGGCAGAACGTGCCTAGATAAGCAGGCGATAGTCGATTGGAGTATTGGAGAGCGCTCTGTAAATCTGTATAGATAATCCGGGACTCCAACACATTCGTGTCATAAAGCTTTCGACGTAAAGTTTTTCTCAATAAAGTTTTCGCCTGCCACTCGACTAAGACTAACTACGTCTTGTATAATAACAAATGATACCAGTCGTAACACATAAAAATGAATCACAGTTTAACTTACTCACGTCGCGGAACATATCGTTCTATGGATAAAGACCTCACCAACAACCACTTTAACACTTAGATACGTCTGCGCTAGTTATGTGTGTGCATGTCAAGATCAAGGCCACGCGTTGAAATATTTGAGGTATATATGCGTTATCAATTGAACTCGTAGAAGAATTTCTTGTGTTCGCATCATGTCAACGTACGTGCAACATGATAGTAGTTATTGCTACTTGTATGGCGCCAGTTTTTTATCGAACCGTCAGGCAAAATCTTTCTGTGGCAGTCGAAAAACGAGTCCTGGCGATCGTCAGTTGACAGACGTCCTATTTTTGCTGCACTTGCTGACGTTCCCTATGCCAAGAGACAAACACTGTGTCTTTGGTCTTTATGCTTTTATGCTGGCCTATGGCGTTAACGTCATGAGATTCAGGTCGACCTCTAAACGTCCTTGAGAAAATAATTTAAGGCTGCTTAGCCGACTGTAAGGGCTGTTCTGCTTCTGCTGCGTATGGGTCGCCATAAAAGTTTTGTTTTTCGTAGAGAATTGCCGAGTATGATCGATGGCGGCTTTAACCGTGTGCCTTCGCGTAAAGTTGACCCAGCGGTCGACTTTCTTCGCATTTCGCTCGGGCCAGGCGCACAGAGAATGCGTACCTGCGTACCTGTAGCTGCAAGCTTTTGCGTTTTGAAGTACTATTGGAGCTAGCTTGCGACGAGTTAAGTCGAATCACCGCAAACTATCTTATATATAACATAAAAGTGGCATAGTATTTCCTAATTACAAATGTAAACCGGTATGCTCACTCAGATGTTTTGTATATCATGTTAACGCTAATATTTGGCGTCAAACTACTGTACATTAATTGCAAGCATTTCAGCATTAGAGCTTCGTATTTTTCCCAGTTGTAGATCATTTCGATTTATCATCGGATGGTTAATTGATTTGACCTTCGATTAATCATCGAATATCTGACGCTCTTTAAGGCTTATATATGGCTCTGCCATAAACACGACGCAAATTGAGCTCGACATAAAACCTGCGCATATATTGCCACCGTGTCTTGTTTTTTGTTCGCGTATATGTATATTTTCTTTATATATGTCATAGTTTTCTATGTATAGTTTATGTCCCCTCTCGATATATAGTGGATACTATCTTTGTGTTTTCAGAGAACGGTTTTAAATAAACAGTGCGTAAGCGTATAAAGCAGTCACATTGCGAAGCAACGCATGGCTACTCATATATAACATAGAGATATACGTATTGCCAGTCAGTTATAGAGGCACGACATATTTGTCCAAGAATATATTTGTATGTCTATATAATAACGTGTGATGTACGTATGCTGTGTGTGAATTTCGAAGACAATGTAGTTTTTGGATATGTTGATACGAAGTTTAGACGATGCAATCTGGTCTTAAACCAAGCAGTCAAGGTCGCGTCAATCTCCACAATAACGGCAGCATCATTTGAGATCGTCATCATGAACATACTATAAGAGCGGCTGATCACGTGTGACAAACTGTTCCCGCCATTGTTATCACTGTTCACGCAGTAGCTGCTAGATCCGTGAGTAAATAAATTAAATAATTGGGGACTAATACCTGTATCGATAGCTTATCCTTGCTGATATTTGTTTGAATGAACCATTTAGGTAGATTTTCCTACAGAAAATATGAGAAAATGGCAAAAATGGTGTAAGAAAATGGCGAGCACAAGCATGTTCGTTTACAACACATCAAACTGCATACTGTTCTTTTATACAGTTTTTACAGTGGATTCATTTCGATCGACTACAAGGAAAAGGACATATCCCTGTCGAGTGTGAACAATGTTAAAAATAATTTAATTGGAGATTTCAATCTGTACGACGAATTTCATCAAGGACGTCCAAACAGCAACGAAAGACGAAAATGCGGCTTTGTGTAAAAGCTTCGATTAACAAAGAGCTAGACATAACATAAGCATTTCCGGAAAATACTCAAAGTTGGAGCGCTGCCCGCCGCCACAAAGGTGAAGCACCAACGTCGGCTGGCAGATTATGGTCGTCATTTTATTCTCCGAGTGAAGCTGGTCGAATTGGAAGAATGGTCGTACGGTGGCGTGCGTTCTGTATACTGCAGAATGCGAACGGTAGATTATAGTACGCTCACTTGGAAGAGCTCTAAACCACCTCATAGGTTTGATTCCTTAACAAGACAACGCGTCACTGAAACGTCTGTTGCCACATCCTTGCTGTGAATCACCCAACTTACTCATTCGATCAAACGTTTCCTTTCTCTTTCCGAAAATAAAACAAACAATCTAAGAGGATTAGCAGCTTGTCGATGCTTGAAGCCATCGAAATGCAGCTAGAACGCATCGAACACACGAAAAATACGTGCAGATCTAAATAATGCTTTCAAAACTAGAACAGTTATATCTGATTAGATCATAGACATTTCTAAGACTTTGTCAGCGCCTATGTGTGGGTCAGCAAGATGGACGGCTAATTTTGTGCTTTGAACCGCCGGCGTAGATGCATTGATTGAGATTGGGCATATGTGCGGGGCACATAATGTTACTGTACTTTGAGAATTAAGGAACTGCGAACACTGCCGAGTTCAAAAATAGACATTGAAAATTTACCAGATCAGAACGCAATGATGATAATGTTAATACTATCGATGATGACCATGAGGCTGGTGATAGTACATTTCTATCCACAATCAGAATCTGCAACCATAATGCGACAAAATGCGCAGGTATCAGCACTCTCCAATTGCCTATCGCTCAGCTGACATGCTCGTAGTTACAAAGGAGATTTTCATGTTAGTTCACTTGTTTACTATGCCAACCTCTCACTGGGTGGATCTCGTCCCGCCCCATCTACCGGAGTTCAATCAATCAATTTCATTTATTCACCTTTGTAGGTAGCAGTCAAATACATAGTTAACAAATCTTGATGTACATATACAAAAGTAACAACACAAGACTAGAGACATTTCAGGAATAAAACATTTCAGCCAAGTCTGCTTGCCAGGCTTCCCAGCGATTGTACTAGGGCAGTTAGCATCTACAGGATGGCAGTAGTGGCAAGGTTCACAGAGGTCGATTCAAGCAGCCGAAAACAGCAACAACGGTGGCGGCCGCACTAGTCATAATCGTAGTTGGTTAACACACGAGCATGTCGACACCGTCGGCAACGTTGCAACAAAACTTTGAACTAAATCCCGGGCTGAGGCTCCAAACAAGTGCACCATCATCCAGCCCGACTGTTACGGCAAGCTCTAAAGCATGAGGAGCTCGCGGCTCGGCGAGAGAG